>JAJPUD010002090.1:80831-114447 GCA_023553655.1 Myrmecobius fasciatus
CTCTCTCTCTCTCTCTCTCTCTCTCTCTCTCTCTTTATATATATATATATATATATATATGTATGTATATATATATATATGTGTGTGTATGTATGTATGTATGTGTGCATAATAAGAAGATGGAATTTGAGAGAGACAAGTTATGACTGGATAAACAGCTCTAAGAGAATTATTTATCTAGCATATGAGAGTATAGAGATAATTGAACCCACAGCTAATAGAGAGAAGAGAAAAAAGCTCAGGATAGAGTCTCAGAGAACACTAATGGTTAATGAAGAACAAGCAAAGGAAACTGAAAAGTAGTAGTCATGTTGGAAGAGCAGTAATATTTAGAAATATTAAATAAGAAATTTCATGATATTTTCTGTATCAGAAAATTGTTTCTAGTGCACCCTGAGAACTTCTTGCTCTGGAATATTTTAATATGAATGGGTTATTTGCCTAAATATTTTAAATTGGGCTTTTATTCTCTCTGAGTTGCTATTTATTGTTGACGCTTTACACAGTCAAACTCTACATTCCTGTGACTAAGCTCTCATAGCAGGAATCACACTCCCTCATATATACACACTCCATCATTCCCAGGTTTGTATCTCTACTTAAGATCCTATCATCTCCCAGATTGTCTTTACAGCCCTATCATCAATTCATCTTGTTTGACATAGATTAAAAGCTCACACCAAATTCAAACTTTAGGCACTCCAGTTTTAAAGGCAAGTACAAATAAATCTCTAAGTCCACTGTCACAAGCTGTAACTTGTTAAAGAGTTAGAGTTTCAGGAATATTTATTTTATCTCCACTTCATTTCTTTTCTTGAGATTCAGTGCTGATCCTGTCTGTCAGGGTTCAGGGATTTCTGATTGCCAGAGTCCTGCTATGTCTGAGATAGGAATGCTGGCACTCTTTCACCCATTAGCAACAATAAGTCTATACCATTTATCTGAAAGCCCTACTATATATGACTACATCTAGGGAACAATTTATACTTGAAAGCTAGATGTCATTCTAGAAAAAGAGAAATGAGCTCAAATCAAGTATTACTTAGTTATTAAGGTACCAAGAACTCTGCTAGACATTGAAGATAAAAAAGATCATCAAAGAAAAAAATCTTCTGCTCTCAAAGAGCTTAAATTCTAGTTGGAGAACAGTTAGCATTTGTACAGATAACTGAATGCAATATACTCTTTGAGAAGAGTGAACATTAACTCTGAAGAGAATCCATAAAGTCTTCCTGTTCTTCAAGGTTTCCATGGCCATTCCAATTCTCACTATCCTCTCCTATCCTGAAATCTTGGACTACTTCATGCTTCCTTACTCCCTCTACTTCCTATTAGATACTCCAGCTCTTCTACCTGGGACCATATTTACAGATTTAGTTGCGATATATTAGTTGATGTGTTTTCCATATCAATAGTCAAACACTGCCATAAGCTACATGAAAGCACAGACAGTATCTTTTTTTTTTTGTCCTCTAGTAGACCCCACTCCAATACCTAGAATGGTGCCTTGCTTATATAGAATGCCTTCAATGAATATTTAGTTATGGAATGATCTGACAAAAATATTCTCAAGGCTTAGTGTTTTATATAATTAATAACAATTCACATTTCTCTAGTGCTTTACTTACATGTAATATAAGCATATATATTTCATATATATTTGTATACTTTGTGGAAAGATCATAAGACTATAATTCTAGAGTTGAAAGGAACCTCATTTTACAGATGAGGGAAACAAAGGTCAGAGGTTGACTTATCCAAGATCGCACAGGTAGAAAGTAGGATCAGAATTAGAACAGGTCTTTTGGTTCCAAGTTCTGTATTTTTTGCCCTATACTATGCTACTTCTATTAAATATATATATATATATGTATGTACAGATATACATACATGCATGCATATATGTATAATGTGTATAGAGACAGAGACAGAGTAAGAGAGAGAGAGAGATAAGGTGGGGGTACAGAGTGAGGAGGGGAAGAGAGAGATTTTAAGTTTCCCGACAACTAATCATTCAGATAACATTTAGCTTTCTGTATCTTCTCTTCAGCCTGTTCGCTGGTCTCCCCATGGAATAACCTTGCTTAAATTGGTCCTGTATAGGTCTCTTCTGTTCTCCTAAAAGTTGAAGGTTACCAACAATATATTACTTATTAGATTTGGATTCAAGAAAGGAAAAAGCAAGGGACAGGGTATCCTTCCCCTTCTTCAAAATGCAGCTTATACTTTCCATGAAGCTTTCCATGGCCACCACAATTCCCTGTACCCTCTCCTGCCCTGGAATCTTGGGCTTCTTTATGTTGTCATACTGCCTCTACTTTCCACTGAAGCTCTTGAGCCTATGGGTTTCTAACTGGTGATCATATCCACCATTTGTAGTCTGATTCCTTCCCTACCTTTCTATGTTTCTTATGCCATGCCTCCTCATACCCCCAACTCTTGAAAATAAAAATAAAACCAATACTACTAAAATACTCCTCCCTGATCAACCGTTAATCTAGATATGTTTTATTTTCTTATTAGAATATAAGTCCCTTTAAGGAAAAGACTGTCCTGCTAGTTTGTATTCTATTCCCATTGTTTAGGAGAATATTTGGTACATAATAAATTTTTAATAAGCCTATTTCCTCCTGTGAACTACTCTCTAGCGCTTACTATCTATATCTCTGCTTTGACTCTCACCCTGTACAACTTTCTGTTTTAAATGGTCTTTTTTTTTATAATTGTATATACCTTTTTTTTACAGGGTGGTATATAGAAATAGAAACTGGTCATGTAATTTCATGGGTGCAGGGAACTTCTAGAATAGTAAACTCCTTTACCAGCAATTTCACTGCAATTTATAGTCTTGGAGAATGACCTAGAAACTCAATAAAACACATAGACTCTAGAGTCAGAAAGTTCTGAGTTCAAATCTGCTCTTAGACACATACTGGGAAAGTCACTTAACTCAGTTTTCTCATCTATGAAATGAACTGGAGAAGGAAATAGCAAACCACTCCAGTATCTCTGCCAAGAAGAGTTGGACATAACTGAACAAGAACAAAATTAGGAGTCTGGGGAGGGAAGTGGACTAATTTACCTCCAAGGTCCTTCCTAGTTCCTCTATGTATTACTCTAAAACCAATTAGACAGTTTTGCGTGATTCAAAACATGGTAGATTATTTTAATTGTAGTTTTGGCTTCAAAATTTCAATGTCCTTGATTTGTTATTTTTAGTTCATCAGCCCATTACTAAATAGTCATTAACAGAAAACATTATGTTTCCTTCAAAAAAAAAAGCAACCTGCCCACTGGAAAAAAAATTTGTTAAACTTCTTGGCACATTGTGGAAAGAGATATTTCAACATTCCACCAGCCCAATTGGGATATTTGGCTTTTAGTTTTTATTTAAATCTTTCAGGGAACTCATTATACAAAAGATTAATTTCTTTTAATAATTATCTAGTTACTAGCATTAATTATCTTTGATCTAGTTAAGTTAGCCTACAGCAAAAATTAATACAAATTTGCCTCTTTTCTAATTTTTAATTAAAATCTAAGCCTTCAGCTCTGGATTCTAATCCTAGCTCTGCCATTGATCCCAAATCTTCAATTTATCTCCTTAGCTAAACATAGTGGGGAAGGGGGGATGGGGGGGAGGGGGGGAGGCAAAGATTTAATACCAGCCTTTGACACTAGGCTATAAAGATGGTAAACTAGGGTAAGCTAGAGGGCAAACATAGCAAAACTGTCAAATCACCACATTTTTCTTTTGCAATTTCAACTTCTCCTTCTTCAGAGACCATGACCCTCCCTATAGACTTTGAAGGATTTCATATTCTTTCCTCCATCCTCGTTAACAATTTGCTTTTAAGAGAAGATCTAATTAGCCTATTTGCATGATAAGATACAAATGATTTATGAAGTGTAATGATATTTTACCTAAGGCTATTTTCATTTTAATAGACAGTGAAGTCTCAAACCAAAAAAAAATGAATCTGTAATTAAATAAATTTCAGGCATCCTCAACAATTATTTTGTGAGGGCAGCTTCTGGGTGCCCCTCAAATCACAGTGCACATGCAACTACAATGCCTAGCTCTGAATAAAAGAGGAAATAATGAATATGATTGAGTAATTAACAAGACTTTCTTTTCATTCTTTATGCTATCCAAAGTGATTGTTGTAGAATCAGTCACAAAATCATAAGAGTTGAAGGGACCTTATTTGCCTCTTAATCACTTCTACCCTCTGCTTTCCAGAACTAATATAATGAAGGCTAATCCTTTTAGAGAAGTCAGTCAGTCAGCAGGCATTTATTAAGTGCATATAGCAGGATAAGCTATGAGGATACAAAAGATCTTAAGGAGTTCATAGTTTAACAAAGAAGAAAATATGAAAATAACTTTGTATAAACAAGAATATACAAATTGAAGAGAACATTATACACAGTAACAACAAGAGTACATGATGAGCAACTGTGATAGACTTGGTTCTTTTCTTTTTTAAAAATTTGTTTTTTTAATAATAGTTTTTTATCTTTCCAAATACATGCAAAGATAGTTTTCAACATTCACCTTTGTAAAATCTTGTGTTCCAATTTTATCTCCCTTCTTCCCCAAGACAGCAAACAATCCAAAATAGGTTAAATGCACAATTCTTTTAAACATATTTCCATATTCATCATGTTTCATGAAAAAAAATCAGATCAAAAGGAAAAATGAGAAAAAAAAATTGGAAAAAAACAAACACCCCGCCACCAAAAAGAGGTGAAAAATTGCTAGGATTCACATTCGGTCTCCATAGTTTTCTCTATAGACATGGATGGCTCTGGAAGAGAGAACTATGGAGACAATATAGATTCAAACATAATTTTTTGTTGTTGCTGCTGTTTGTTTGCTTGTATTTTTTCTTGTGTTTTTAAATCCCTTT
This sequence comes from Myrmecobius fasciatus, assembly GCA_023553655.1. Taxonomy (NCBI): domain Eukaryota; kingdom Metazoa; phylum Chordata; class Mammalia; order Dasyuromorphia; family Myrmecobiidae; genus Myrmecobius; species Myrmecobius fasciatus. The sequence continues at coordinate 85,745 of JAJPUD010002090.1, forward strand.
TGTTCCAATTTTTCTTGTACAGCATGATAAATATGTTTAGAATAATTGTACATATTTAACCTATTTTGGATTGCTTGCTGTCTTGAGAAGGGAGATAAAATTGGAACAAAAGATTTTGCAAAGGCAAATGTTGAAAACTATCTTTATGTGTATTTGGAAAAACAAAATACTATTTTTTGGGTAAAAAAGAATATTCAGGTCAATCATTGTTCTTATGTTCCCCCAAGTTTTTTCTCCAGGATAAATATGTCCTGTTTCTTCAAGTGATTCAGTGAAATTCCACAGACATGTATTAAGTGCTATCTGTGTGCTGAAGATATACTAAATTGTAGGAATATCATAGTATGTAACAATTTCAATTCTCCTCACCATCCTGAAAGTCCTGTTTTAAGCACATGTTCTTATCAGTATTTCTCCCCAAAACAGTAGCACCCAGAGCTGAACACTATACATCAAACTAGTCAAGAAAAATCATGTTAATTTTTTTGACTGTCATAAAACATAACTGTTTCATGTTGAGCTCTTGTTACCAAAATGCATGAATCTTTTCATCATATTAAATGCTTTCTTCTCCATCCTTCTCATTTGCTTCTACATTCTGTATTTTATTTTTTCACTGACATGGCAGACTTTACAGTTACAACAGTAGATGATTCATGGAGCTTCAAGATTTCCAAAGTATTTTAAATATACTTTCATTTGATGCTCACAACTGCGAGAGATGCTCTATTGTTGTCCCCAAATTAAAGTTGTCAAAATTAGGGTTAGGAGGGCTGCAGAGCTAGCACATATCCGAGGCAAGATTTGAACTCAAACCATCTCCAATTTCAACACTTTACCTAGTGGAATACTTAGCTTCCACTTTAGCCTTAAGAGATCTCACATTATTAGCCGCATTCAACTGATCTAGCTTTTTGAGAACTTTTAGGAACCAATTTCTCTATTCCAACACATTAGCTGTGCCCCAAAACTTTTCTATCTTTTGCAAATTTTATATGCATGACATCTATGTCTTTATCCAAAGTAATAATAAAAAATATTGACTAGAATAGGGCAAAACCAAATGGAACTCCGCTAGATATCACTCTTTAGACTGACAGATATTCTTAGTACAAACCCCATCTAGGATCCATGTCACCACACTGCTCACAGAATTTTTTAAGTTTTTCCTGATGAAATTCCAGTATGCTCTATCCATGTTATTACCCTGATTGATTCTTTGGGAGTCCTGTCAAAAGCAAAAATAAAATTAGTCCAACATTTCTTGTTCTTAATGAACTCATGCTGGCATTTAATGAACATTTCTTAAGTGCTCATAAATCATCCCTTTAATAACATGGTATAGAATTCCATGAGTTATTAATACCAAACATCACCACCCTATAAGTATCTATCATATTCCCTTTTTAAAAAATTGAAGGCAAGGAGCAGTATAAAACATTGACCCTGGAGTTCAGGAAAATCTGAATTCAAATCTGGCCTCAGCAATTTATTAACTGTGTGAGCCTGGGAAAGCCTCTTAGTTCCAATTGCCTTCCCCCTCAAATGAAAAGCACCCTTAGATAGCTTAGTTGGTAGAGAGGACTATAGAGATGACAATGAAGATAACAGTAGATTGTTGATATCCTAAAAAACAATTCATGAAATCAATTCAGCAATAACATCTCTACATTCTTTAGTACTCTGGGGCAGAGTTACCTGATCTGCTGACTTTGTCTAACTATGAGGTAGGGAAGTTAGTTCCCTTACCACATCCGATTTCCTGGGTTTCATTTCCCTGTTAACAATTTTTGTCCTATCTGCCAAGGTTCTATGACTTCTGCAAGCCACAATCCTGCTGCTTCTGAGACAGGAGCACTTGAAAGAAGTAGGAAAAGCTCAGAACATCTACTGTCAAGGATCCAACTATCACTGAAACTGTGACTTGAGACTTCTCCAGAATCACAAAAAAACATAGAGGAATGCAAATACAAATACAAAATGAACATAAAAACAGACTCAGAGGACCCCAACCTCCCAGAATTACACTGCTCTGAAATAAAGAGGGATCTTTTGGCCAGGTTAGTTTCCCTCCTTCCAACACACACAATTCTATAATGAATCAACTTACCAACAACCCAGAAGTTGTGATCTAGCTCTCCTTAGTTTTACAAGCTGTCTGCAAAGCAACCTCAGAGAGGGAAGAAACTAATGTCTTCCTTAGGTTTGCTGGCAGCCAACTTGTGCCTTCCTTCCCAGAACAGATCAACTACTTTGCTTCTCTGATGGTAGTAAAATCATTCATATTTCACACTCCTTGGTAGAAAAAATAATGGAGAATAGAAAATTAGTGATTCCATTACCTAGCTAAGTGATTCAGTGCTGGTTCTGGAATCAGGAAGACTCATCTTCCTGAGTTCAAATTTGGCCTCAAACACTAGCTATATGACTTTGTGCAAGTCACTTAACTCTGTTGCATCAGTTTCCTCATCTGTAAAATGAGCTGGAGAAGAAAATGGCAAACCATATAGTATCTTTGCCAAGAAAACCCCAAATGAGGTTATGAAGAGTAAGACATGACAAAAAATGAAAAATTCTACCTTGTCATCATTATTTATTATCATCACACAAGATAATCTGTTCCCAGTCTCTTGCACTGTTAGTCCGTGGAATTTACTTACCTGAAATTCATTCTCTGCTCATCCCCTCTCAAGTCCCTCTCTTCCTTCAAAAAACAGTTCAAAACCCATCTTCTACATGGAGCCTTCCTGATTTCTCCAGCTGCTGGTTCCCTCCCTTCCAAACTAAGATATATTTGCATTTATTAACTTTATATTCACACTGCATACATTTTATGTATATTTGTCTTCCCCATTTTAATAGAAGATCCTTACGATTAGGGATTATTTTATTATCTGTACTTGTATCCCTAGTCTATCTTCTGATACAAAGGAGTTTCTAAATACTTGTTATTTAAATTAGCATCTTCCCATTAAGCGGGGATTCTACTTACTTCCTCTTGTCCCTAAAATATTTTTTTTTCTTTTTTGAAAAAAGAAGTTTTAACTTTGAGAGGCAATGGAGAACCTCCCAAGGCTATGGACTTCGGTAAAAACCCATATAACATGCCGTATAACCTTAGGCAAGATATTTAAACAGTCTGGTCTGAGCATCATGTGCAAAATGAGTGGATTGGATTAGATAACATCTAAGGTCCCTTCTAACCCCAAAGTTACCAAGATAGCTTTATAAAAGTATCCTTTTATTGTTTGTAACAGCAAGACAATGAGACTAGAGAGTCACAAAGATCTGTATTCAAACTCCTTGTCTGAAACACACTGGTTGTGTGACCTTGGACCAGTCACTTTGTGACCCCAACCAACCCTGTAAGACTATAGGTTACAGGGCAGTTGCCATCTGCATTGATGAAGAGAGTTCCATTAACAGGAACTCTTTACCCTAATGAAATTACAGATTCAGAAAAAAAGATATTGCAAATCTTAGCTCATACTGAGCTTTTTAGCTTTCCTGGAATTTACCGTCTTTTTTATGTCCTTTTAAAATCCAAAGGCACTAATGATTTTCCCTATGCTGTCACATCAGGGTGTTGATGGTTGTTTTTTGTGGAGTATTTTTTTAAGGAAATCCCCTTTTCTCCCTCACTGAAATCAGCTATAACAGTTCTTGAAATTTCAAGAACAAAATTATTCCCTGACAATTTCCATTTTAGAATCTCAGGCTATAAATAAGATCCCAGTTATCCTTTATTTGAACTGTGAAATCCCTTCTCCTAAAAGCATTCATCAAACTAATTCCTTCCATTTTCTCTTGCAAACTCTAAATTCCCTCTCTGTTACCTCTCAATGTTTCCTTCATGTTTATTTCATCAACTATTTCTTCCTTATTGAATTTTAGAATAGTGGTATCCCATGTTGAAGCAGCTAGGTAGTATAATAAATTAGAGCTAGCCTTGGAATCAGAACAATCTGAGTTCAAAGCCAGCCTCAGCTTCTTACTACCTGTGTGCCCTTGACAAGTAATTTAACCTTTGTCTGCCTCAATTTCCTTTCTGTAAAATGGGGATAATAATACTATCTATCTTCCAGGATTGCCAGGAGAATCAATGAATATAATTGTAAAGAATTGTACAGACTAGCTATATAAATTCTAGGTATTATTTTTGTTTCTTCTACTTCTAAAGGGTAGAATTATCTGTCTGGTAAATTGAGAATTAAATAATTTTACTGCATTTTAGCTTTTACCAGTTGCTACCTGGATAGGTAATATGATAGCTATATCCTGCTTCTTTTCCAGACTTGCAATTCATATTGAGAATCCATTATCTATAAGAAATGACAAGCAGGATGGTTTTGAAAACAAAACCTGAGAGATATATATGAACAGATGCAAAGCAAAGTGAACAGAACAAGGAGAACATTGTACATAACAATATTATATAATCATCAAATGTGCATGATTTAACTCTTCTGAGTAATACAATGATTCAAGATAATCCCAAAGGAGTTATGATTTTTTTAAAAAAATGTTATTCACACTATGTCTAAAGGGCAATAAAACTATGTGTACCCTTTGATCTAGCAGGGTCTCTACTGGATCTGTATCCCAAAGAGATCAATAAAGGACGGAAAACAAAAACGTTTGTAGTAGTTATATTGTTTGTAGTAGCCAAATCTAGGCCCCTTTATGCAACACTATATTTCTCCCAGAAAGTTGATGCTCATAGAAGTTCTTTCCCTCCCAATTCCTCATACTCCATAATGACATTCAATTCAACTGTCTTTCATCAAATGTTTAACTTTCTGGCTTTAGAAGTATTTAAAAACATTTGCTCATTTAAGACTCTTATTGATTCATGAGACTGCAATAAAAAAAAGGCTTTTGTAATTTTCTTTTTTTTTCCTTTTTGCCGAGGCAATTGGGGTTAAGTGACTTGCCCAGGGTCACACAGTTAGGAAGTATCTGAGGCCACATTTGAACTCAGGTCCTCCTGACTTCAGGGCTGGTGCTCTATCCACTATGCCACCTAGCTGCCCCAAATTTCTTTTTTTCTGACAGAAATAACTTGCTGTTGTGTAACTGGGACTTCATTGGAATGGCTCAATTTAATCATTGCTTCATTTTGCAAGGAATTGGAAACTGAGTAGATGCCAATCAGTTGGGGAATGGCTGAATACGATATGGCATATAAATGTAATGGAATATTATTGTTCCATAAGAAATGATGAGCAGACTTACTTCAGAAAAGACTGGGGAAGATTTACACAAACTGATGCTAAGTGAAGAGAGCTAAACCAAGAGAATATTGTTCACAGAAACAACAAGATTATGTGGTGATCAACTGTGATAGATTTGGCTCTTTTTAACATCATGTGATTCAAGGCAATTCAAATAGACTTGTTATTGAAAATGCCATTCACATCCAGAGACAGAACTATGGAGACTGAATTCATTATCCAATTCCTCCAGCTAGCCTGGCAGCCTATTATATACTCCTACTATCATATCAACTTTATTCTTCTCTCCAAAGCTTTCTACCATGCCTCACTACTAATGAATTTCCACACAAATTTTTTATTTAAGTATTAATTGATGATCATTGTTCCTAATTTTCATGATAAATAAAAATGGCAAAAACACTGTTGGTAAAAAAGAAAATTAGAGTAGTCATCATGAGACATTGACTCTAATTCTGAGTCTTGAGATTACCTAAAAATAATAACAACCCACCTTTACAATGGTATTTTTTAATTGCAATAAAACACTTCTTTTTGTTCAGTTATATCAGACTTCTCATGAACCTCTTAGAGGTTTTCTTAGTAAAGATAATGGAGTGGTTTGCCATTTCCTTCTCCACTTCATTTTACAGATGAGGTAAACTAAGGCAACAGGATTAAGTGACTTGTCCAGGACTATACAACTAGGAAGTGTCTAAGGATGAATTTGAACTCAGGAAGATGAGTCTTCCTGCTTCAAGGCTTGATATTGGACCACCTACCTACCTTAATAAAGTATTTTGCATGTGTTTAATTTTCCTGTGCCTATTCCACCTGTATTATGAGAAGTTTGTACAAGGAAACTCATCATTTTTAATATTTTATGATTCAATTAGCCTCTTTGAATCATAAGACCACAAATTTAGAACTGGGAAGGGAACTTAGGGGTCATTTATTCTATCCTCACTCATTTTTAGGACAATAAAGGCTCAAAGAGGTTAAATGATTTGTCTGGGATCATATAGATAGTGATTGAGCCGAGATGTGAACTCAAAAGCCAAATCTAGGCCCCTTTATGCTACACTATATTTCTCCCAGAAAGTTGATGCTCATAGAAGTTCTGTCCCTCCCAATTCCTCATACTCCACAATGACATTCAATTCAACTGTCTTTCATCAAATGTTTAACTTTCTGGCTTTAGAAGTATTTCAAAACATTTGCTCATTTAAGCCTCTTATTGATTCATGAGACTGCAATAAAAAAGGCTTTTGTAATTTTCTTTTTGTCTGACAGAAACAACTTGCTGTTGTGTAACTGGGACTTCATTGGAATGGCTCAATTTAATCATTGCCTCATTTTGCCTTCACCCATTTCTTTTTATCACAAGGCAGCTCCTGTATTACATCATCCATGGTCCAATTTTCTCCATGGAACAGGTATACTTCAATTTCCACCAGCAAATGTGCTCCTGGAAAGTTATGAGGAAAGCATTCTTGTAAAGTGGATCCTGTTTTAAGGGCACCAGGGGAGCCCACTTTTTAAAGCAAAACTGTAGCAAATCCTTTTGGAAAGGGAATAGTTCCCAGTACCATGAATCATCACCCTCTAATTTAATTGTTCATTAAATCTGGATTTTTATTGGCTTCACATATTAGGGCACCCTTGAATGCCTAGAGAGCAAGCTGGAGTAAGTTCTTCAGATTTGAACAGGAGAAACATGTGGGTCTGGAAAATTCTTTTAGAAGTCTGGGGAAAGATTGGGCTATAAATTCTGGCTAATAACTAATTATATATAATTATATATTGGGCTATAAATTGGGCTAATAACTTCCCCTGGAAATTTTACCTAAATCCCTAAATATGGTTTTGGCTTGGGGGAAGGAGAATTGGGGAAATAGAAAGGATAGAAAGTCAGGGTTCACAACATGACACCAAGCAAATGAATGTCTGGGATTAAGAGGTTAGAGAATGATCTCTTTGGTTTATTTGGGACCTTCAAATTTAAATTTCTGACACTTAACCTCAATTTAGGATAATTGAAATTGAGGAGAAGCTGAATTGACTGTATTCTGTCCTGGGATAGAATGTCTTTAGACACAGGCACTACTCTCAACCTTCCAGGATATCAGGGTGTACTACATATGTGTATATGTATAAATATATGTATATGTATTATGTATATTTGTGTGTATACACATGGATATATGGTGTGTATACATATACATGTGCTTATGTGTGTATATGAGTACATATACACATATATAGATGTTGTGTGTTTAGATGTGTGTATGAGTGTATATACATACAGACACACATATACATGTCTTGTGGTATCCAAGTCTTGGGCTTGGTCATATCTTACAATCAGTCAATAGTTACAATTAGAGCATAATAAAGGTAAGCCTTCTTCCTAGGGTCAGTTTCAGTATTTTTCTTCCATTGTATCAGTTTTTTCCCTTCCCTCTATTCCTTGCATTGAACAGCAAGATTTGCATGGCATACAGTAGGTACTTAATAAGTGCTTGTTGCCTTGACTTGGAGTCAAAGTCTTGGTTCTGTTACTTACTATCTCTGTGACTTTGGGCAAATCATCTATCTATGCCCCAGTTTCCTCATTTGCAAAATAGGAGGTTGGACTAAATGATCTCTAAAGTTTCCTCCTGGCAATCAGTCAGCCCACAAATGCACCAGGCACTATGCTAAGTAACGAAAATGCTAATACAAATTTCAGGAAAGCCAGTCTCTACTTTTGTTCTAATGGAGGAAGAGGCCACATAAAAGGAAGCTGAAAGAAGAGAAGGAATAAGCATTCATTAAAGACCTACTATATGCCAAGAAGTGTGCTAAGTGTTTTATCAAAATTATCCTGTGTGATTCTCAGGATGACTTTGGGAAATAAGTATTATGATCACCCCCATTTATAGATAATTGTCATTTTGCATGGTAATTAAAGTGGAGAAGAGAGGCAGAATTGCAGTCTAGGGAGGAATAAAATGAAGAGTATTAGGTGGCTGGTGTTTGGGTCTTATTGTTTGCTTCATTTCTGTATAACTCCAGGTCTTATCCACTTGACTGTAATGTATACATTTATGCTAGGGGGCACTGTGATATAGCTTGTTGCCATTGCTCCCTTGAGTTCCTTTAGGGGATTTGTGTGGTTTGAGCATCCTATGCTGGGGCTGAAGTGATAACCACAATAGTGGGGTTCTCTCATTTGGAGGCTTGCTTGACCCTTTCATATTGATAGCCAGTACCACACTCATAGTAATGACAAAGAAGGGCTCCGGTGAAAGCTCAGTAGCCACAAATAGAGCTAATTCCATTTCCATGTATCCAGATAAGAAACATAAATATGGTTCCCATCCCTGGACCCTGCGTAGACCTTGTGCAGACAATTTCATTTGGGAGCAGATTAAAGAGTTTGATGCTGGTGATCTCCCTGGGCTTGCTGGAATTCTGAGGCAAAGCAACACTTCCAATTTAGAAGCAAACAAGATGGAAGCCCCCAAAACATGAAAACTATTCTCCTTCCTCTTTGTGGGGCTCCAAAATATATCACACACAGTGAGATCCCTCACTACTTCTGCATCATCTTAGACTACAACATTTGATGAAATGATACATTTTTCTCACCAGCACCTTTAGTCATTATTCTGTGATTTGAATTTTACAAATGTAATCAACAGCCTGATGAAGTCATTGTAGTTTATATATTAAAACTGCACCATCTTTCTCAATACTGCAATTTGGTGTATTTCTTAGATAATAGCTGATATCAATATAGAACTTCAACATTTGAAAAAAACTTTATATATATGATCTCACATGAATCTCACATCAACCCTGGAAGGTAGATTCCCCAAATATTAGGTGGCTTGGAGTCAAGAAGACCTGAATCTCTGAGTCGAATCCAGTCTCAGACACTGATTAGCTATGCTGGTCACTTAAGTTCTGTCTGCCTCAGTTTCCTCAACTGTAAAATGGAAATAATGATAGAACTTACCTTGTAAGGTTCTTGTGGGGATCAAATGAGATGATATTTGAAAAGTGATTACTACTGTACCTGACACATTAAATATTTCTTCCTTTCCCATTTTATATCTGAGGAAACTGAGGCTAAAAGAGGTTAAGTGACTTTACATCCCACCTCTGATAAATTTAATAATTGGTGTCACTTAACCAATTATTAAATTTGTCAGAAATGGGATGTAAACCTGGATTTTTCTGACTCAAATCCAGCATCCTATCCATCATGCCATGTTATCTTTCTAAGGAAAGCAGAATCTGCCATGATTTGTAGAGGATTGATTGTCTTATAAAAGGACTTCATGGTGAAGCTCTCCAGTGACACCTTTTCATGGATCCAAACTTGATATTCATAATTGCTTAAGAAAAGACCATGCCAATGAAGCCCCATCACCAAATCCCTTAAAAATTAACATAGCATTTTTATCATTAAAACTGTTCATAATATCCATATAGAGAGCTTTTGCCAAGAGAGTCAGAACACAGGAGGAAACAAATGTTCCACAGTAACTGCAAGTCATTTCAAACTTATCATTGGCTCTTCGAGATCCAAATGCTTCTACAGGATGTCCCAAAAATCTTACTGTGGAAATAGCTTTAAGCAACATTGATACTTCTGGGGACCCTGTATATAAATGCTTTGGTTGCAGAGTCATAATATTTTAGACTCCTGTGGGTCTTGAAATCTAAACCTGAAATCTGAAGTCCCTGAAGTATGTTTTAAAATATTTTTGGTTACTGCATTTAAATGTAATTGGTTTACTTTATCATTCTGTATTTTTATTTTATACATTTAAAACTTTTGCAAAAAGAGTCCCCATGGATTTCATTAGGCTGCTAATGAGGTCCATGATGCAAGAGATATTAAGAACCCCTGATTTAATCCAACTCCTTCATTTTAGAGAAGAGAAAACAGAGTGATTTGTCCAACCTTATACATAAAAAGATAGTAGCTGAGTAGAGACTTGTCCCTGGGTGATCTGACTACAAGTTCAATGTTTTAAGAAGGACCACCTTGAAAAAGTATACTGTTCAGAATCTATCTGAAAGAAGTCGAGGAACTTTTGCTGAGATTTACACTACCTAATGTCCAATGACCTCCCTTGTTTATATAAGAGTAAAGCCTAAACTTTATATCACAATCAAAAGATCAAAGGCAACATGTCTCAAAACTGTAGTATTTGTTTAAAAAAATAAACATAAATAGCCATGAGTCCAGGAGTCAAGTATAGTAAATAATTAGAATACAAATCTCACCAAAACTTTTGCCAAGATTATTGAATCTATTATTCAGACTCCAAGATTACAGTGATTACCCAGTCAATTCTACTAAAACTCTGTTGTGAATGGATGGTATGGAACTTACATGAAGCAGTTAGAAGGGAGACTATTACAAGCATCACTAAGAATGAGAGTGCAGGGTGACAGCATTAGAGCTGACTGAATTAAGTCATCAATAGATTTCCTAGACAACTTCTCTTTTTAGATAACCATCACTGCAGCACAAGACCAAGGTTGCTGCAAGGTAGTTGGAACTATTTGTATAGGATTCTGGGTCAGTTGGTATAATACCAGGTATTAAAGAAGAATAGGGAGAATAAACTGGAATTCAAGAATGATCTTGGTGGACTATGTGATTCACATGTGATTTAATGATTGCATAAGTATTAAGCATGCTAGCTATCTTATTCTCAATACTCTACTTTTCCAAGAAAACTGTCTTGAGGACTAAGGCCAATTCAGTGGATTGAAATTTTTTTAATATTTTTTCCAAATCATATGTAAAAACTAATTTTAATCTTGATTTTTACAATTCTCTCCCTTTCTTCTTCCCCTTCCTCTCATTGAGAAGGTAAGCAGTTTGATAAAGGTTATCTGTGTGCAGTTATGCAAAACATATTGCCATATTAGTCAAGTTGTAAAAGAAACACAAACAAGAAAAGAAAGAAAGAAAAATAATAATATACCTCAATTTGCATTCACATTCCATCAGTTCTTTCTTTGGAAGTAGATGGCACTTTTCACCAAATGTCCTTCAGAATTGTCTCGAATCTTTGCATTACTAGGAATAACTAAATCATTCACAATTGATCTTACTGTTACTGTGTATAATCTTCTATTGGTTCTGCTTACTTTGTTTTGCATTGTATGTTTTTCTGAAAGCATGCTGCTTATCATTTCTTTCTTTCTTTCTTTTTTACAAAGTCAACACATAGTTTATTTTGACTGAAGATAACAGGACTAATACCTGGGATGATCAGAGAGACTTTGTCTTTGAAGCCAAATCTTGATTGTAGCTTGGAATTTTTTTCCCTTTATTAAAGCTTTTTATTTTTCCAAACATATACATGGATAATTCTTCAACATTAACCCTTACAAAACCTTGTGTTACAATTTTCACTCCCTTTCTTCACCCCCCTCCAATATATGTTAAACATGGTAGAAACATATGTTAAATCCAATATTTGCATACATATTTTTACAATTATCTTGCTGCACAAGAAAAATCAAATCAAACCAGAAAAAATGAGAAAGAAAATAAAATGCACTGCTAATCATTTCTTAGAGCACAACAGTATTCCATTACAATCATATACCACAACTTGCATAGCCATTTCTCAATTGATGGCTATCTCTTCAGTTTCTAATTTTTTTTTATCAATGAACTGAATTCTCACATGAAAGAAGATTAGGAGAAATAAGATGCAACTGAATGGATATGTGATTGAAGGGAGGAGGGAAGTGTACCCTTCAGCAAAAAAGAAGTAAATAAAAATCCTTCTCTGCATACCAAAGTGAAGTGAAAAAACTTCTCAGTTTTTACCCAGTATCATGTGACAGAAACATATATTATTACTCAAGTTCTTTTTTGGAATAAAATGGGACACTCATAAGTCATAGAACTCAACAAAAGGAGGCTTACTTAGGTCTAACAAAGCAAAGATAGGCAACAAAGATACAATAGCATGTACCTTCTACAGACATTCCGCAACCCTTCTCCATAAGAAATTTTGTTGGCCCTGCAGGGAAAGTATGATGACTTAAGAGATCTTCAGAGAGCCATCAAGTTGGAGGGACCCCAACTCCCTATGGGTAGAACTTTTTTTACCCTTACCTGAACAGGCAGCTATAGCTGCATCAAGGGAGGCAGGGGCAGGTGTGGGACAGCTTTTAAGGAAAATGCATTTCTGTTGCAAGTGGAAGATGGAGAGAACCTTGGTATATAATGGTGCTGTCACAGATAGCTATATCCCTTCCCAGATGAAAAATGATAGCTAAGTGAAGGGAGAAGCTAGAAGTGATTTGTGAGTATCAGGGGTATTGAAAAAATACCTCACAAAGTATTTAAATGTCTTATGTAGTAGTTGATGTTGCTCTGACTTCCAGAATAGTTCTGCAGAAATAAAATACAAATGAACTAAAGTCTTCTTTTTGTTTGTTTCTAATATCAGGACCAGCAATTTTTTTATCCTGTCTCAGAATTCTTTGTATTTTGGTCAATTCCTTAAATTTGGCTTTCTACTCCATCTATAATCATGGGCTTTTGAATTTCCTTGATTCCATAGCATACATTTATACTTTACTGTTTTTTGCTCATGACATTTGCTTTGGCTCTTTCAATCCTTTGTCCAAACTTGATCCCTGCCTCCAGCCCATCCTGAGATTCTTAATCATTGCTATTTATTGGGTACGCTCTCAGAGTTAATACAGCACCTATTTGAACTCTTGTGAGTAGTTTGTTAGAAGACTTTATTTATATAAACTCCAGATTATTTTCAATGGCATCACACCACTATGTGTTGAATACCCACTAAATATATGACTGTAGTGAACTCTAGTGAGCTGAGTTAGTTTTGTATGATTCTATATAATATAAGGGAATAAATAAGGTCATGTAAGGGTACATTGCTGGACACATAACTATTCAATTATGAATAGGCTGATTAAATAAAGGATATGTTCCTTTACTAATGATGCCACTGAGTGAAGGTAGTCTGGAACCTTAAATATCTATTTTTGAAGTAAATTAGTAGAAAAGTGAACAAGTTTAAATAAAATAAATTTTGATAGAAGCAAAAAATTTGATGAAAAATATATTTCCTTAATACAACCATGAAAAGAGTAGCTTTGTGCACATATAACAGAAACAAAATAAAGATTTTGCATAATAGGTCACAAGTTAGATATGACATATATAGTTCTGATAGATTTTTGTTTGTTTGTTAAAAGCAGTTATGATTCCAGGATATATTAGTAAGAATATAGTCTGTAGCTAAAGTGATCTTCCCACTCTGCTTCCCACTGAACTCATTTTAGTCAAGATTTTATTAAATTATGTGGTCATCTGAGGATCCTATAACTTGGTGCAGTTTGTCAGGAGAATAGAGGCTATTTAGATTGAAAAAGAGAAGGCTGATGGTAAGGATATTTAATAGATATATTCAATTACATTGAGGAATATTTAAGGATGACAATGTACTGTTCTCAATGTCCACTGAGGAGGTAAAAGGAAATAAGCCTATAATGGAGCAGTTATAGATTAAGTATAATTTCCTATTAAATTTATGTACTCATTCAGATTCATTGTTAATCTTCTTAAATGATTATGATGAGGAAGAAAGAGATAGATGAGAAATTTATCAAGATAAATTGTAAAAAAATGGAATGAAGACCAAAGAACTGAAGATGGATGCAAAAGAATAAGTGATCTTTTAACAGCAGTATCAGGAGCACAAAAGCCTTGGAAAAAAATGTGTTGAGGCTGGAAATGAATGTTAAGGATACCAAAAATATTTTTGTTCATTTCTATTGGAAATAGAATACTAACAACAGAAAGTCATTCTTGTTTATATAGAAATTTAGGTTTGCACAGAACTTCCTCATAGCTACCATGTGAGGCAGATGGTATAGATATTGTTATTCCCATTTTACAGATGACAATTGAGGCCCAGAGAGATTGTGAATTACTCAAGTTTACTTAATTAGTAAGTGTCAAGATCAGAATTTTAATCCAGGCTTCCTCACTTTAAATCCATTACTCTTTTCATGAAGAGAAGGTTTAGAATTGCTGCCTGGGTTGGATAAGCATGTGACAAAGATGGACCACAGTTAGACTGAACAATGAAATTCTTATTTTGCATTTTCCCTCCTTTAAAAATTATTATTCAATCATTCTGTTTTAGAAGCATTAAGAATCACCTCTTTCAATATAGGACCTTTTCAAAATGAACAGTTGAGATAAAGCCTCTATTTCTTTGCTACAACGTAAGACTAAGACTATATCTGTTGACAGAGGAAACTCCTAAATGAAAAACTTCCTGTATCAAGAGGTAAATCAGCACATTTTCTGTAATTTATAGTCCCAGAAAGTAGCCTAGAAAACTAAGAACTTAGATCATTTGTCCAGGGGTATACTGTGCCAATATGAGCCAGACACAGGATCTTTATTAAATGCAGACAATTCATTTTTTCCAAAACCATGTTTCCCCTATGTTTTTTTCCTGGTGCCCCAACTATTTGTGACAACTCCTAATTTCTTTCCCATTGAAGTTATTTTCCCCCTTTAACTTTCAGAACTAAATTAATGACTCACCTGACTGTAGGTTTTGCTTAGATTCTTGCCTAGATCCTCTCATAAGAACACAGATTTAGGGTCATAAGGAATCCTAGGGGACGCTGAGTCTCTAAGAGATTCTTACAGGCCAATACTCTCATTCTACAGATGAAAAAATTGAGATAATAGAAGATTGTGATTTACCTATGATCCCTTAGCTAGCATGTATCTGGGATGGGAACTAAAATCAGGGCATCCTGTTTCAAAACTGAGCTCCATCCACTGATGCACCAACTGCCACTCTTGTTTTGTTGATTAGAATATTCATCTGAAGTCCTTTATGGTCTGGAAAATCTGACCATGTCAAAGCTTGCATCTTTTCCATTCTACAACCCAGGAGCTGGACTGTCTTGTCACCTAATCTAATACCTTCATTTTCTAGGCCACCTTAGAACAACTAAAATACCTATTCTTGTAGGTATGTATTTAAAATACATTCATTTGCCTGAAATGTATTGATGCAAACAGGAAGTAAATACTGAACTCACCTATGTTCTTTTTTTCAAATTTCAGAATGTTAGGCTCATTGAAGTTTTTTGACAGTCTCCCTCCTACTCAGTTACTACAATCTAAAGCCCAGCTTCTCAAACTGTAGGTTGTAACCCCATATGGGGTCTCATAACTGAATGTGGGGGCCATGAAATTATGATTTACTGTCAGTAAATGTTTGATTTACATACCTCTTTTACATATCTTCATAGCCAGGATTGCATAAAAATTTCTCAAGCAAAAAAGAGTCACAAGAGGAAAAAGTTTAAGAAGTCCTGGTCTAAAGAATGTATTTACTTAGAAATGAGTAAATGGCATTGGAAGGTGACAAACATATGAACTATGTGTGGTTCTCATAGAATTAAAATAAAAATAGATCTTTTTCAGAGCAACAATAAGAATCCCATGGGACTGGCCTGGTTAAATTCCTTCACAAGGGCCTAATTAAAAGGTTTTTTTTTTTGGTTTTTGGTTTTTAGTTTTTTTTTTAAAGTAGTAACACAGTAAACCCATTTATCATCCTATGGGACTACAAAAATCATTTTGGAACTGTTCCAGAGAAATACTCTGGAGAAGAATCCAGTCTGTTGACCACAGCAGGGAACAACACTATGGTTACAAACTGTCCCTACTTCTACTGCAATTTCACCATTTATTAAACACCAACAATGGACACCAAACTGCTAGTCTCCATTCAAAATAAGAATCACTGTCTAAATACAACTCCCTTTTTACATGAGCTCATAAGTTTCCAAAATGGTTTCAAAATCCAAAATGAGAATGATTTGGGCAGAATATGTGGTATGTATGCCTTTTTGGTTTTTTTTTACCCCTTGTATTATCTCAAGAGTAAAGACCATCATATTATGGCACTGAGTGCTGAAATGTTTATAAAAATAGTAGAACTTTACAAGGAAAAGTTTCTCTCTAATTTTTGAGGAAGTTTCCTAAGATTTTAAAGAAATCACTAATTTTAAGAATAAATTTTTACTAATATATTTTGGTTTTATATCACCTATATTTCCCCTTTTCTCTCTACCCCATCCTTTTCCTAAAGATTCAAACCTTATAATAAAGAATTTAATCCAAAAAAAAAAAGAAAGAAATTAGCATTTTCAAAATTGGAAAGTACTGAAAGTATATCTCAGTAAGGTGTGTGTGTGTGTGTGTGTGTGTGTGTAAAATCTATCCTTTTAATTTGTTTAATTTGTCTTTAATTTTTAAGCTTGGAAAGAGTCCTATATTCCTGGTATAAATGGTAGTGAAACAAATCTTTGTTGGTGTTTATCTGAAAAAGATTGGCAAATCCATGTGTATTAGAACTCAACTTAATTCCTAAAACCCTAATAACTTGGAAATGCAGAATTTCAACCTCTCACAGGATTGTATCCTTTGAGTAATTACTGAGCTACTAGATGTGTCTTAGTAAGATTTGTTAACACTTAGGAATCACAGAAATCACTGGCCTATACATTTTGAGCTGGTCTAACCCCTTTCTCTTACAGATGAGGAAACTGATCATTTTGAGTTTCTAAATTACTACTAGTCCAGGGTATTGTTTAGAAATTGTAGTTACCTGTTTTCATGCTGTCTATTGATGTTTGCTTGTATTGTGTTTCCCTTCTCAGATTTTTTTTTCTTGTAGATCTGACTTTTCTTGCACAGCAAGATAATTGTAAAAATATGTATACACATATTCAATTTATCAAGTATTTTAACATAATTAACATGTAGTAGACTTCCTGCCATCTAGGGGAGGGGTGGAGACTGGGGGGAAATTTGTAACAGAAAGCTTTGTAAGGGTCAATGTTGAAAAATTACCCATACATATGTTTTGCAAATAAAAAGCTTTAACAAAAAGCAAAAAAAAAAAAAGAAAGAAAGAAAGAAAGAAAGAAAGAAAGAAAAAAGAAGTTGTAGTTACAAAGTATTGTTGTTTTTGATTGGTGGAAACTTATATCAATATAATTTGTATTACTACACAAATTCAATCCTGCGAGACCAAATGGAAAAAAAATTGCATTACTTATTTTGAAATTTCATAATCTTTGAATCAAGTTCTCCCAAGTACTTAAGCTACTCTACATTAGTTGTATTTGCTTTTTCCCTTAGATTTTCAAGTATCACAAATTTAGAGTATCAAATGTTAACTTTACTCTAAAAAGTATATGATTGACTCAGGATCTCAGCTCATAGTCTAGAGAAGTATTCTTCAAATTGTCAACCTATAAATCACTTGATTAAGGCAAAAGTTCCCACAGATCATCCACCCCATCTGTTCCTGACACTATCATAATTACTGGGAAGAATGATGCTACTTTTGTAAGTACATCAATGAGGTTATCAGTTTTTACTTGGGTTGGTTTTTTTTAATATTTGATAGTATTATTAAATTCCACATTCTTTTAAAGAAGGAAAGGATGGACACCATTATCAAATAAATTTTTAAACCATTTTGAAGAATCTCACATATGAACAGTGTCCCTCAGTTCATACTCTAAGAATAGTTGCAGTTGGAGAATGTAGCCCATTCAAATGAAAGTCTTAGAGCTAAATAGCCAGCAAATTCTGTCTTATCTCTTCATCCATGAAGACAGATCCAGATAAGGCTGAAATATACAACAGGATAATGATGGATTTGGCAAGGAGCAAGATAAAAGTAAATTCATATATAGAGTGGGGATTAGGGGGAAAAATTTGTAACAGAAAGCTTTGTAAGGGTTAATGTTGAAGAATTACCCATACATATGTTTGCAAATAAAAAGTTTTAATAATAAAAAAATCCATATATAGAGTTTGCCTCAGAAATTCCTATCAAAGCAAAATCATCCCTGACAACCTGTAATCATGGGAAGAATGATGAGTTTGGAGTCAGAGGAACTGATCATACTTCTGTAGCACTGAACTAGGTTTTAGTTTCCTCATCATAAAATGAAAAGTTTGAACTAAATGACCAAAGCTATGGCTATGATTTCTAGAAGAGACCTGTTTGGTTCTAGAGCCAATTTAACAACTAAGTAAGATCCAAAGATCTGACCAGTCCATGACCATTAAACCCAACTTGGAACAAGTTTTTTTTTTGTTTTTAAGTTTTTAACAGACTTTTTAAGGTTCAGAGTAATGAGAGTTAACTAGAGTTCTTTAGAGTAGTCTATAGGTAATTCTTAATTATTTATCCCCTATTCCTGACTTGAACCACTTAAGCCTTGGTAAGGGAATTATTTGCTAAAGCATTTTCCTTGGGCCCATCAACATTTTGTGCAATACCACATTTTAATTTAAATGACTCCATCATTCACTTTAAAGATTTATATATACCCAGATACAGATTCTCATTCAAATAAATCACTCCTAACTTCCTTGGTTCTAATCCAATAATATTTGAGTTGTTTGGTTGATAAAAGAACCACAAATTTTAGTGGAAATTATTTCTACCTCCTCCATTAACATCCTTAAATCCTCATTATGGTATAGAGGTATCCCTGGATATTTAAAGACTATGCCATTGAAACTAGAGCTCTGACAATTCTATCAAGCAAGAAGAACTCAGCAATGTAATAATAACAAAGATAATATATTTATGTCTAGGCAAATCTTAATAAATATTTATACTTAGATGTATATTATAAAATATATATTGTATATTATGCATAACAAAATAATACATTCTATATCAATAGATATCTATGCCTAGATAAAAATATATCTAGGTACATATAGGTATAGATATCTACAAAGATTTATTTAGGTATAAATATACATCAACGTATATATGTGTATATATATATATATATGTATATATATGGAGAAAGAGAGAGAGAGAGAGAGAGAGAGAGAGAGAGAGAGAGTTTGATACATAGTTCTCTCTATAGAGGTATTGTTAGATCAATTTATGGAAAAGTCTATCGACTTTGTTTATAGTCTAGGACCCAGTTTAGCTAAGTAGGGAGAGACTGACCACGATATTAGGTACAGGATAAAGAATTTTTCAGAGCCAGGAACCTTCAGAGACCATTTGCTAAATTACAAAAAGATGTGACCTCTGCCAGTGCCCAACATCTCTCAGAACCAATAGAACATTTATTGGTGGTACCATATTGCATAGGACCTGGAATCAGGGGAATCAGGAAGACTTCATACAAGGCCACACACATTTACTTACTAGCCTTCTCTGTCCCAGTATCCTTATCTATAAAATGAAGTAAATGACACCTTTTATTTTTGATGGAACTAGGGATGCAGTGATTACAGCAATGGACCTGGAGTCAGAAAAACCCTGAGTTCAAATGCAATCTTGGGAACTTACTAACTGTATGACCCTGGGAAAGTAATTTAACCTCCATCTACCTCAGTTTCTTCATCTTTAAAGTGGGGATAATAACAGAGCCTACATGTTGTTGTTCAGTTGTGACCCTATTTGGGTTTTCTTGGCAAAGATACTGGAATGGTTTGCCATTTCCTTCTCCAATTCACTTTGGGGATGAGGAAGCCAAAGCAATAGGCCTAAGTGACCTGCTCAGAGTCATATAACTGCTAAATGTCTGAGGCTGAATTTTTCTTAATTCCAAGCCCACTGTTCTATCCACTGTACTACCTAACTACTCAGTCTGGCACATAGGTATCTAATAAATGTTTGTTCCCTTCCTTCACTCAGTATAAAGACTGCAAACTGGAGCACCACGAATAATTGGTGAGCTTGTCCCAAATAGAAACTGTTTTCTATTCTAAATTTAAGTAAATGCTTGGTTTGGAATTAAACTATTTTAATCCAAACAGTATATGTTGATGGTTCTTCCAAAGTCACAAAATATACAAGTGACTTGCTCTCTATTGCTTAAGTTAATGAGACAGAAAAGAGATTCTAAACTTGCTAAGCAAAATGGAGTGTTGAGTCCATTATCCAGATAATTTAATTTAAAATACTTATTATCAAAGAATAAGTGAAACATGTTTTGGCCCCAGATGTTTGAGGATGGGATTATAAAATATAAAGAGTCACAGGATCTACAGATGCTGGGGACCTCAGAAGTCATTCCTCCAATTTCCAGCATGCTATAAGCTTTAAAAAGTTTATGCGAAACTTTTCTTCTTGAGATAGAATGGACCTCCTCACCATTTAGCAGGTTAGGGGGACTTTGTTGGTATTTCAAATGCATAGCTCCAAGACCCAACAGTAGATCTCTATGCTAGATCAAACCAAAATAAGAAATAAGATCGATTTTTTTTTCCCATCAACCTCACTTCCTCTTAGCAAAAATCATACCCTCTCTTCTCTCTCCAGGGTTAATTGCTATTTAGATTGAAATTCCTTTCACTTTCCACTAAATGAAATTCCTTTCACTTCCCACTATTCCCTACCTAGCTAGTAATTTGAACTAGACTGGACATTGCTCAAAGACCCTAAGCAACACTAGGATTTGAAACTTTTGCTTTATGTTCCTCTAGTTACAACCAGGTCGCTATTCTCCTTACATTGAAATTATTGAAAAATGTGCTAGATACTTCAAATAATCTAAATGTAACTCTCTCTACCTGAGCTCACAAAATCCATGCTAACCTATAAAACTGAAGACAAACAGAATGGCCATATCAACAACCATAATAATGTCTCATAGTTTTTAAATATCTTTTTTTTTCAAAAGAACTCAAAGTGCTTGTTCTCTTCACAATGTTCCTTAAGATATCTAAGAGATAAATATAATAGCACAGATGGAGAAGATAAGGCAAGAGAAATAAAGAAATGTCTCACCTAAGGTCATTTAGTTGGTGATAAACCTGAGAACAGAACAGATGTCTCCTAGAGTTCTCTGTCTACTGGGGCAGACTATGATGTATTTGAAATAAAGTTACTGAGTATGTTTGCCTAAATTAGATAAGTCCACCAATTAATGTCATGTTTTCTATTCAAAACTGCAGCTACTAAAGTTATAATTTCTCAGTACAGCTTGAAAGATCACTCTGACCCTTGTTGAAAATAATGTCTTATATTAATGATCTGCTTATATTAGCAGGTAAAAAATGGGAGAATTTCCCACCTTTTTCCAGTATGCCTCTGAATCTGTCACTAAGCATTAGACACTTAGGTTGTCACTTCAGCAGAAGTTCAAGGTAAGGTAAGTAGGTGTATAATGTTCGGGGAAATCTACCATTGAGATCCTGTGTATTTATGGATTTGCTGAAAGTTGTCAGGTAGATCCAATTTGCTTTGAATTTTAGCAATATCATAGGTTTTATTTAGCCTATAATTAGATGAACTTTTTATAGGTCATGATGCTTATACTAAGTAGTGCTTCTAAGCTACAAAATATTCCAGACTACTCAGTTCTTGAAGAAAGGTATCTCTAGATCTCTTGCCCTTCCCTTTTTTCTTCCTTCCTCCCTTGAAGAAGCAGATTCAAACTAAGTAGGCTTGAAGGAGGCCTCAGATCCTTAGTTAGTCCAAAAAATTGGAGAAATCATAAATGAGTGAGTCTGGATTAAACTTAGATGTGCTTCTTCCCTAATGGATCTAGGTTTAGAATATTAAAGGGGACCTTAAAACTTGATAGTGAACATTAAAAACCAGTATAGATTTACCAAGAAAATGCCAAACTATTTAAGTGTCTTTCTTTGACAGGAGACCAGACTGTTTCATAACCATAATTCCAGAGAAATTACCCATTTGGATTTCAACAAGGTGTTAAACCATGATAGACTTGCGGACAAAACAAGGAGTGGGCTAGAGGATATTATCATTAGATAGATTCAGAACCAGTTGACTATATTCAAAGAGTAGAGATTAATAGATCACTATCAAGCAAGAGAGTTGTTGTTTGTCCTTCATTTCCAAAGACCATGACATCAAGGAGGTGATACCATGACATATAAGTGAATTGGATTTAAGTGATGGCAGGCTGTGCAAGGTCACTAGTCTCACTTTCTCAAGAAGAAAAAAAGACTTAACAAATTATCTTCAAATGTGCCATGTGGGAGAAGGGTTGTAATTGTTTTATTTTGTTCCAGAAGACAAACCTATGGGTAGAAAAGGATAGAAGTTTACAAAAAGATAGATTTGGGTCAACATTTTTTTAAAAAGTCTTCTTAATAATCAGAGCTGTCCAAAAAATGGAGTGGACTACTTCAGGAGGTAATAAAGTTGCTAATCTTTGGAGGTCTATAAGAATAAACTGTCAAAGATGACATAAAGATGATTTTTATTCAAATAAGGATTAGACTAGATGGTTTCCTTGGGGACTTGGAACTCTGAAATTTTATAATTCTATTTGACAGAAATACAAAGTTGTTTGGTACCTGAAATATTTGTGGTACCTGAAATATAAATTATGAAAAATTCATTCATGAAATAAGAATAGCTCCAAGAAAGATAACATATTAAAATTTATCATTTAATTTATGATTTTTTATAACTTGAGTTGGTAATATAAGAATAAGATTTAGAACTAGAAGGGCCCTGAGAGTCTTCTTATTAACCAGTGTTTCTTAATCCCAGATCTCTCAGGGATTTGTGGGGAGATTTCAAGGAGATTGGTTTACGAACTTGAATTTTTTAAAAAAGATAATTTTTTTTCACTAATCTCTAACTAAAATTTAGCATTTTTTCCATTGTAAATATAAACAACAAATATTCTGAGAAGAGGTCCTTGGCTTTATCTGACTGCCCAAGGATTTGTTACATATAAAAGGTGAAGAACCCCATATCAGTTCCAAACCCTGAGATTCAGCGCAGTTAAGGGACTTGACCAGATGTATCTAAGTATATATATATATATATATATTCTATACATATATATATTCAATATATATGAGAATATATATGTATATATATATTCAACTTATTTCACTTCTGCCTCATAGCAGAAGTGAAATAAATTGAATAAAGGAAAGGGGACAAAGGGTTGGGGGAGGGGGGAATTGTCATATGAGAAGAAATTCACAGATGAAAAGAAGTGACTAAGGCAGCCAAAGATCAACTTCTTCACCTTCAGGTCTGACCTTGATACCCATGCCATATTTTTAATATGCCATTCATATTTTCTACCTTAACAAAGCATTCTGGAACTGGACTTTTGAGAAGAACTGGGAAATTATAAATGAAATGGCATATTACAATTGACTCCTGTATTTGGGTTATATACATAACTCCTCTCGGGATTTTCACATAATGGCTTAAATATGGCAAGCTATGAAATGAAATCCTAATGGGCCCCTTTCCTCTGATGCTGGTAAAGGTCCCATGAAAATTACTTCTCTCAGCCCTCTGGACTCCAGAGAGCAAACTGTCAGGCATATGGAGCTGATTAGCTTTGGAGAGAAGTAGACTCTTCCTGCTGAAACTGGGTCATCCTATAATAATTGTCCACAACTGCTCTGGGAGCTGTTTGCAGATAAACTCTTAAGGGCTAATGTGTTGACAGACCTAGTTCTTCAAAGCATTAGACCTATGACTGGTTTCCTTTCTTCCGTCCTTATCAAGGCTAGAACAGTACCATTAGAAATAGTAGACACTTTGGTACCCTTCCTATCTCTATCTTCATTTCTAAACTTAGATGTGGCTACCCTTTCCCTTTCAGAGGCCACCTCTGGTAAAATGGCAGCTTAGGCACTGACTGAGCTGATACCAAATTAATTTACTCAAATTTTCAAAAGTAGCGAAATGACTAAATGTGCAGCTAGAGATACTGATATGATTCAATTAATTTTAGAGGGAATAGAAGAAGATTTGAGGGAGGTTATGAGAGTTGCTTTTAAACTACTTTTTTAGATCCATAGCTATTTTTACATTTATGTAAGTCAATAAAGTTCAATTCAAACAAAATTCAAATAAACATTTATTAAGGACTCACTATGTTCAAGGCACTATATTGAGTTAAGCTATCACTTAGATTGGATCTAAGATTTTCTAATCACATAGCTTTTGGCTTAATAGGTTTCTTGTTTGGGTTTTTTCCCCTATTAATTTAACTAACAGCATAATTTAAAATCATTGAAGTGCTTCAGTTTGTCAACAATTCATAGTGCTTAAAGGACTCCACTCTTTAGAATACCAAAGGGCCCAGGGAAAAAATATAATTTGGCTGTTTCATAGGTACAAAAGCATGAGGCCAAGGAGAGGTACAGCACATATTCCTAAATGTCCTTACCCTCACTACCACCCCACTTTGAATTACATGCTGCTGTATTCCTCCAGCCACACTTCCCATTTTCTACTGGCTAGTGGGAAAGATGATTATTTTGATCTATCACTCACCTCTCTTTAAGAACCATCAAGTGAAGAGATATTTTTATAGACTGTATCTTATTATTCAACATCACAATTGTCTTGATAATTTTTAGAAAATAATGGAATAGATGCTTGTTATATTTCTTTTTTTTATTTTTTTATTAAAGCTTTTTATTTGTATAACATATGTATGGGTAGTTCCCCAACAATGATCTTTACAAAGCTTTCCGTTACAAATTTTACCCCCAGCCCCTCCCCTCCCCTAGATGGCAGGAAGTCCACTACATGTTAATAATGTTGAAATGCTTGACAAGTTATGCAAGAAACATCCTATCTACAAGAAAAAAAAAGAATCAGAGAAAGGCAACACAATGCAAGCAAATGTCAATAGAGATAATGAAAATGTTACATTGTGGACCATATTTCATTTCCCTCTCTCTGGGTGTATATGGTTTTCTTCAGTGAACAATTGGAACTGGTTTGAGACAATTCTTTGTTGCAGAGAGCCATGTCCATCAGAATTGATCATCATGTAATACTGTTGGTGTTGTGTATGATGATCTCCTGGTTCTGCTCGTTTCACTCAGCATCAGTTCATGAAAGTCCCTCCAGGACTCTCTGAAATCGTCCTGCTGGTCGTTTCTTACAGAGCAATAATATTCCATAATATTCATATACCATAATTTATTCAGCCACTCTCCAATTGATGGGCATCCCTTCAGTTTCCAGTTTCTAGCCACTACAAAAAGGGCTGCCACAAACATTCTTGCACAGGGGGGTCCCTTTCCCTCCTCTAAGATCTCTTTGGGATATAGGCCCAGTAGAAACACTGCTGGGTCAAAGGGTATGCACAGTTTGACAACTTTTTGAGCATAGCTCCAAATTGCTCTCCAGAATGGTTGGATCCGTTCACAGTTCCACCAACAATGTATTAGTGTCCCAGTTTTCCCACATCCCCTCCAATATTCATCGTTATCTTTTCCTGTCATTTTAGCCAATCTGACAGGTGTGTAGTGGTACCTCAGAGTTGTCTTAATTTGCATTTCTCTGATCAATAGTGATTTGGAGCAACTTTTCATATGACTAGAGATGGTTTTAATTTCATCATCTGAAAATTGTCTGTTCATATCCCTTGACCACTTATCTATTGAAGAGTGGCTTGAATTCTTATATATATGAGACAATTCTCTATATATTTTAGAAATGAGGCCTTTATCAGAACCATTAAATGTAAAGATGATTTCCCAATTTGATGCTTCCCTCCTAATCTTGTCTGCATTTGTTTTGTTTGTACAGAAACTTTTTAACTTAATATAATCAAAATTATCCATCTGGTGTTCAATTAGGAGTTCCAGGTCTTCTTTGGACATAAATTTATTCCATCTCCACAGGTCTGAGAGATAAACTATATTACATTCCTCTAACTTGCTTACAAAGTCCCTCTTTATATCTAGATCATGAACCCATTTAGATCTTATCTTGGTATGTGTGTTAGGTATGGGTCAAGCCCTAATTTCTTCCACACTAGTTTCCAATTTTCCCAGCAGTTTTTGCCGAATAGTGAGTATTTATCCCAAAAGCTGAGGTCTTTGGCTTTATCGAATACTAGATTGTTAAGGTTATTGCCTAGAGAGTCCTGATATCCTATCCTGTGCCACTGATCGACTGCTCTATTTCTTAGCCAGTACCAAACGATTTTGATGACCGCTGCTTTATAATATAGTTTTAGATCTGGTACAGCAAGGCCACCTTCATCTGCCTTTTTTTTTCATTAGTCCCCTTGAAATCCTTGAGCTTTTGTTCTTCCAAATGAACTTTGCTACTATTTTTTCTAGATCTGTAAAATAATTTCTTGGGAGTTTGATTGGTATGGCACTAAATAAGTAGATTAGTTTGGGTAGTATTGTCATTTTTATTATGTTTACTCTGCCTACCCATGAGCACTTAATATTTTTCCAATTGATTAGGTCTTATTTTATTTGTGTGGAAAGTGTTTTGTAATTTAGTTCGTATAGTTTCTGACTTTTCCTTGGCAGATAGATTCCCAAATATTTTATCCTAACATCTGCTATTTGGAATGGAATTTCTTTTTGTATCTCTTGCTGCTGAACTTTGTTGGTAATATATAAAAATGCTTATGATTTATGTGGATTAATTTTGAATCCTGCCACTTTGCTGAGGTTGTGAATTGTTTCTAGTAGTTTTTTAGTTGAGTCTCTAGGGTTCTCTAAGTATACCATCATGTCATCTGCAAAGAGTGATAATTTGGTTTCTTCATTACCTACTCTGATTCCTTTTATCTCTTTTTCTTCTCTTATTGCTAAAGCTAACATTTCTAATACAATATTAAATAGTAATGGTGACAGTGGGCAGCCTTGTTTCACTCCTGATCTTACTGGGAATGGTTTTAGTTTGTCTCCATTACATATGATGCTAGCTGATGGTTTTAAATAGATGCTACTGATCATTTTAAGGAAAAGCCCATTTATTCCTATACTCTCTAGTGTTTTTAATAGGAAAGAGTGTTGGATTTTATCAAAGGCTTTTTCTGCATCTATGGAGATAATCATATGGTTTTTGTTAGTTTGGTTATTAATATAATTAATTATGCTGATAGTTTTCCTAATATTGAATCAGCCCTGCATCCCTGGTATAAATCCTACTTGGTCATAGTGTACTATCCTGGGGATGACTTTATGTAATCTCATTGCTAATATCTTATTTAAAATTTTTACATCAATATTCATTAGGGAAATGGGTCTATAGTTTTCTTTCTCTGTTTTCACCCTACCTGGTTTAGCTATCAGCACCATATCGGTCTCGTAGAAGGATTCTGGCAGTATACCTTCTGTCCCTATTTTCTCAAATAGTTTGTGTAGTATTGGAATTAATTGTTCTTTGAATGTTTGGTAGAATTCACATGTAAATCCATCTGGCCCTGGAGATTTTTTCTTAGGGAGTTGGTTAATAGCTTGTTCTATTTCTTTTTCTGATATGAGGCTATTTAAATAATTTCTATTCTCTTCTGTTAACCTGGGCAATCTATATTTTTGTAGATATTCCTCCATTTCATTTAGATTATCAAACTTACTGGCATAAAGTTGGGCAAAGTAACTCCTAATTATTGCTCTAATTTCCTCTTCATTGGAGGAAAGTTCTCCCTTATCATTCTTGAGACTAACAATTTGATTTTCCTCTTTCCTTTTTCTTATCAAATTAACTAAAGGCTTATCTATTTTGTTAGTTTTTTCATAGAACCAACTCTTAGTTTTATTTATTAATTAAATAGTTTTCTTATTTTCAATTTTATTAATTTCTCCTTTTACTTTTAGAATTTCCAATTTGGCATTTAATTGAGGGTTTTTAATTTGTTCTTTTTCTAGTTTTTTTTAATAATAAGCCCAATTCGTTGATCTTTTCTTTCTCTATTTTATGCAAGTAAGCATCTAGAGATATAAAATTGCCCCTTATAACCGCTTTAGCCATATCCCACAAATTTTGGTATGTTGCCTCCTTATTGTCATTCTCCTGGATGCTCTTTCACCCATTCATTCTTCAGGATTAGATTATTTAATTTCCAATTAACTTTTGGTTTATTTTCTCCTGGCCTTATATTGCATGTGATTTTTATTGCATCATGATCTGAAAAGGATGCATTTACTATTTCTGCCTTTCTGCATTTTATTTTGAGGTTTTTATGCCCTAACACATGGTCAATTTTTGTGTAGGTTCCATGGACTGCTGAGAAAAAAGTAAACTCCCTACTGTCTCCATTCAACTTTCTTCATAGATCTATCATACCTAACTTTTCTAACAATTGGTTTATCTCCCTAGTTTCTTTCTTGTTTATTTTGTAGTTTGATTTATCTAATTCTGAGAGAGCAAGGTTGAGATCCCCCACTAGTATCGTTTGGCTGTCTATTTCTTCTTGCATCTCTCTTAATTTCTCCCCTAGGAACTTGGATGCTATTGCACTTGGTGCGTATATATTTAGTATAGATATTGCTACATTATCTATGGTACCCTTTAATAAAATATAGTTTCCTTCCTTATCTCTTTTGATTAGATCTATCTTGGCTTTTACTTGATCTGAGATAAGGATTGCTACCCCTGCTTTTTTTTGTTCACCTGAAGCATAATA
>JAJPUD010002090.1:114847-146599 GCA_023553655.1 Myrmecobius fasciatus
TTTTTTTTCGAGCTTATTTTACCACTTTTTCCCTCTTTTCCCCAGTATGACAACCTTTTCCCCTCTAGTTCTCTTTTTCATATTATCAAACTAATATCTACTTAATTATACCCCCAAACTTTAAGTATCTCCCTAGTAAAAATAAAGTTCTCAAGAGTCCTTTCCTTTTTACCTTTTTATGCATCTCTTGAGTTCTGTGTTTGGGTGTCGAATTTTTTGTCCAGATCCGGTCTTTTCATTAGAAATAGGTGAAATTCACCTATATCATTGAATGACCATCTTCTTCCCTGAAGGATAATGCTCATTCTAGCTGGATAGGTTATTCTTAGTTGTAATCCAAGTTCCTTTGCCCTTCGGAATATCTGGTTCCAGGCCCTTCGATCCTTCAGTGTGGAGGCTGACAGATCCTGTGTGATTCTAATTATTGATCCTCGGTATTTGAATTATTTCTTTCTAGCTGCTAGCAGAATCTGTTCCTTGGTGCTATAGTCCTGAAATTTAGCCACGATATTCCTTGGGGTCTTAATTTTGCGGTCTCTTTCAGGAGGTGATCGATGAATTCTTTCAATGGTGATTTTGCCCTTTGATTCTACAATCTCAGGGCAGTTTTCTTTCAGGATTTCCTGGAAGATAGTGTTTAGATTCTTTTTTTCATCATGGCTTTCAGGAAGTCCAATAATTCTTAGATTGTCTCTCCTAGATCTATTTTCCAAGTCAGTTGTTTTTCCTAGGAGATATTTCATATTTTCTTCTAATTTTTCATTTTTTTGTTTTTGTTTGACTGATTCTTGAAGTCTTATTGAGTCATTCATTTGCATTTGTTCAATTCTTATTTTTAATGTGTTGTTTTCTTCAGTTACCTTTTTAAGCTCCTTTTGTAACTGGCCAATTTGTTCACTGCACTCTTTTTCCACTTCACTAATTTTATTTTTCAATAAATTGGTGTCTTTTTCATATCTCTTTTGCAGGGCATCATATCCTTCTTGCCCTGATTTCAGTTTATTTTCCCATTTATCCTCCAGCTCTCTTTTGAGGTTCTTTATGCAATCTTCCAGAAAGGCCTTTTGAAAAGGGGACCAGTGATGGTCCTTGCTGATTTTCTCTGGATTTTTGTCTAAAGGAACCTCTGGATCTGGGGTGATCATCTCTTCTTTTTCTTTATAAAAGCTGTCTATGGTGAGAGCTCTCTTTTGCTTCTTCATCATTTTTTTTTTAGACAGCGTGGATATCTCTTTAAGGTAGGGAAAAAAATGGCGGCTGCAAAAAGCTTTGCCCTGGGGCACTTCAGTGAGTTGACTAAGGTGCTGGGCCAGTGGGGGCTAGGACTAAGTCCGAATTACTCCTTAAACAAGGCAAGTCTGCCAGAACACCTGCCCCCAATCAGGGCAGAGTGTCCCGAGTGCCTCAGATAAACTCCAGGTGTTTGGAATTTGGAGTTTGGAGTTTGGAATTTCTGCCACGATGAGCTGAGCTGAGTCCCACCCTCACTTCCGGCCTACGCAGGAGTCATCTATTTATCTCTCTGTCTGAGTACGACTAACCTGATATGAAGTTATCCAGAGAGCAGTGTCCAAATATTTCTGAGTTCGTTGACTTGAAGATCAGTTCAGAGGCTTATTTTATTGTTGATTTGAGAGAAGATCGGAGGAGAGGCAGAAAGTCACCTTTTCACTCCGCCATCTTGGCTCCGCCCTTTTCGATGCTTGTTATATTTCAAGGATCTCTGATTTCATTATTGTGGATTGTCCTGAGAAGTAAAGGAACTCCTTTCCATTTTCTGAATAGAATTGCTAAGCCTGAAAAAATCCATCACTTTCTCCTGATGCTTTCAGAACTTAACCAGGTACACACCTGTCAGATTGGCTAAAATGACAGGAAAAAAATAATGACAAATGTTGGAGGGGATGTGGGAAAACTGGGACACTGATACATTGTTGGTGGAACTGTGAATGGATCCAACCATTCTGGAGAGCAATCTGGAACTATGCTCAAAGAGTTATCAAACTGTGCATACACTTTGACCCAGCAGTGTTTCTATTGGGCCTATATCTCAAAGAGATCTTAGAGTAGAGAAAGGGCCCCACATGTGCAAGAATGTTTGTGGCAGCCCTTTTTGTAGTGGCTAGATACTGGAAACTGAATGGATGCCCAACAATTGGAGAATGGCTGAACAAATTATGGTATGTGAATGTTATGGAATATTATTGTTCTGTAAGAAACGACCAGTAAGAAACGACCAGTAGGATGATTTCAGAGAGGCCTGGAGAGACTTGCATGAGCTGACACTGAGTGAAATGAGCAGAACCAGGAGATCATTGTACACGGCAACAACAATACTATATGATGATCAATTCTGATGGACATGGCTCACTTCAACAATGAAATGTTTCAAACTAGTTCCAATTGTTCAGTAAAGAAAACCATATGCACCCAGAGAGAGGGATGTGGAATGTGGACTACAACATAACATTTTCATGCTCTCTATTGATGTTTGCTTGCATTGTGTTTCCTTTCTCAGATTTTTTTTTCTTGTAGATACAATTTTCCTTGTGCAGCAAGATAAGTGTGGAAATATGCATACTTATATTCGACTTGTCAAGCATTTTAATATAATTAACATGCAGTGGACTTCCTGCCATCTAGGGGAGGTGAGGGAACTATGGGTGGGTGGGGGAATTTGTAATGGAAAACTTTGTAAGGGTCATTGTTGAAGAATTACCCATACATATGTTTTGCAATAAGTTTAAAAAAAAAGAACTTAACCAGCTTAGTCCTTGGAAAATAAACATGTGGCCCCATTGTTGAATCATACCTGAAACCTTTTTTGCCCTAATAAAACCTAATAGCCTTATTGTTGCTCTTCAGCTTTAAAGAGCCTAGTCATTCCTACCATAATCCATCATAGTAGAAATAATGTGCCATGTGATAGGAGTCATCGTGGATTTAGAATTTTGGCTTATGCTGAAAAGCTTCTAGGAACAAAGTGGTTATAGTCCCACTGTGCTTTATCCTCTTCAGACCTTACCTTTGTTGAATTCTGGACCCTGCAGTTTAAGAAGAATATTTACAAAGTGAAGGGAGCCAAAGGGAGAACAGTCAGATTCTTGAAGACCCTTGAGTCCATCCCACATGAGGATCAATTTAAGGAACTGGAAATATTTAGTATAGAGAAGTGACTGGGGTGGGGAGTCTGAACAAGAGTTTTCTTGAAGAAATATCTTGTGGT
This sequence comes from Myrmecobius fasciatus, assembly GCA_023553655.1. Taxonomy (NCBI): domain Eukaryota; kingdom Metazoa; phylum Chordata; class Mammalia; order Dasyuromorphia; family Myrmecobiidae; genus Myrmecobius; species Myrmecobius fasciatus. Next base: position 118,074 of record JAJPUD010002090.1, read on the forward strand.
AGAAGGATTAGAAGTGTTCTGTCTCCCTAGAGGATAGAACCAAGAGCAACTGGTAGAAATTGGCAAATTTAGGCTTGTTGTTGAAAAAAACTTCCTAATGATTTTTGTTGTTCAATTATTTCAATCATGTCCAGCTCTTTGATTTCATGGACCAAGGGTGCATGGGGTTTCTTGGAAAAGATACTGGAATAGTTTGCCATTTCTTTTTCCAGTTTTATGCAAGTCCAAGGTCACAAGGCTAGTGTCTAAGATTAGATTTGAATTCTGACTCCGGATCCATTGATTTATTCACTTCACCACATAGCTGGCCCATGCTAATAATTAAAGTTGTCCAAAAGTTAAATTAGGCTGCCTTTGAAGGTGGTAGGATCATCATTCTTGTAAGTCTTCAAGCAAAAGTTGGATTTTACATGATAGTGGGGATTCCATTTGGGTATGAATTATTCTGTGTAGCTGCCAGAATCTCTTCCAATTATCCATTGCAAGAGTATAAAACTTAACCCAATGTCACAGTCAGGACTTGACCCAAGGCATTCTTGGCTCAGAGATCAGTTCTCTAAGTAGTTCCCTACAATTCCTCTTTGGAGAAATAATAACAATAATACTTTACATACAGAATTTTAAGTGGAATTTTAAATATATTAATTTTAATTTATTTTTAATAAAGCTCTCAAAATTGACTATACTTTAAAGGAAACTTATGTGTTAGGAATTGAAAGCATTACTAGCTCCATTTTACAGATGAAAATAATGAGTCTCCAAAAAATTAACTGACTTTCCATAAGATAACACATGATCTGGTCCCAACATCCGTCAGTCCTGTTAGACATACCTTTAAGAAGCCTTTGGCCATTGGGGAGTACCAATCATTGGACAGGCCTAGAATCTAACATTCTTTGAACTACCTCTGTTGGCATAGCAACCCTCCCCACCCCCTTCACACACATACAAACACACCCACTGGAACCTCAACCTTGCTCTTAGACCACACAATCCCACTCCTGGTTGTGAGATTGGATTCCTTTCCCAGTGCAGCTCACCGATGTATTTGATTTGATCAGCCCTTTATATCCCTCACTCTCCTTCCTGTAAAAGGCATAAATATTTTGGATTTCCAGCTGGTGAATGCTTTAATCCCTTGCTGGAGGTGATAATACAGCCAATTACCAAATGATTTAAGACTCAGCCTAGATCTTTTGATTTCAAGTCATCTTTATAAAGATGTAAAATCTGTACAGTAGCATAAGCAATTTGCACCCATCACACTGATAGCAAATTTGAAACCAAGATATGAAATCTCACTTCCCCTGATGAATAATGAATGTTTAAATAATTTCCTGGTTTCTTAAAGGTCCTAGATTTTAGTCTATTCACTGACCTGCTGGCTGAATCTGAGCAAATGTGAGAATATAATCATTAGAGAAAATTCAACAAATGTTATATTATCGTAATTGGAATCAATTGTCTTTTCCAATTTTAGGTGACCTTTTTAAGAAGAGCAGCTGGAATCTAGTTAAATACAAAGAAGCTAGGGTTTCTCTCAAGAACTGGTTTCTCAATTTGGTTATGATTTTCACTCTTTGTTTGCTTATCTTTAATTGAAAAAAATTAATAAGGGATTTTAAAAGTATTTTTAAGTGTTACCCACCCCCAGAGCATTCAATTTGTACTCTTAAAAAAAACTTTTCAGTGATTTTATTAATTATTTTGAATTTAAAGAGGCATAATAAGCTTCCAAAAAATAAAAATAATTTTTCTGAGCAATCATATATTCATTTTTGCACAAAGGGGTCAAGACACTATAACCTGCTCAGAAAAAAAAAAGTTTGGAATCAGATTGTACTTCTCATTTAAAACTAAAAGGAGAAAAAAGAAACAAACTCAAACTTCAACCCTCAAGCTTTGCTGCCAGTGTCAATTCAATCAACAAATGGTGTTGTCAGAGCCTTGATGGGAGATTAACATAATGAGCAGCAGGAACTCTGGCTGAGTCCTTTTCTCTCAGGCCTGCCAACATCGAATGAAAACTATTCTTCAAGCCAAGGGGAGGTCTTGTACTTTGCAAGACCTTGGGACAAAGGTGGCTTATGCCCTGAACCTGTTGGCTGTGAGCCTTTGATTCCCTGAAGCCCCAATGAAGTGCCCCCAATGAGTCCGGGTAATCAATCCTTCAAGCATTTAATAAATATAATTTGCCAAGTACAATGTTAGTTGTTGGTGATTCACAGATGAAAATGAGAGACAACTTGTCCTAGAAGAAGGTATTTTGATCAGTATTACTTAAACTTGAAAACTGGTTCTACTTCTAAGAGCTGGGGCTAGAGATGACCCTATTTATAAGAGGCAAGGAAGAGTAGAAATTAGGCATTCTATCCTACTCTCCTCTAAAGTCTTCTCCCATAGTTACCCTGTGACTTAGATATCCAATTGATGATGTGGGAGAGGGAGACATGACACATAAAGAAGCAATCCACTCATTTTGTTTGAAAAATTCTAAACAGCTGGAAGTTGTTGCAGCAACATGGGAAGACCAAACCCCCCCCAAAAAAACCAAAAAAAACCTGCAGAAATAAAACACTGTTTATTGTAACCATGACTAACATCAAACTATGCATCTCATATATGTGTACAGTACATTATTCAAGCAATTTTTATCTACATAGTGAACAGGTTTAATACTCTCATCAGATTTTTCAGGAGAAATTAGAAGCATCATCAATTCAATTGAATAAACATGATATGTAGGAGGCCAGGTCCTGGGGATACAGATGATAGTTCTTGTACCCAAGAAGTTTATATTGTCCTGGGGGGTTTACTAATTATCAGGTAATTAACCTTATTATCTTATGTTTTGCAAGTAGGAAATTAAGGCAGAGAAAATGTAAATGATTTTCCTAAGAATGCTCAGCAAAACAAAGATAGAGAAAAGGAACAAAATCTGAAAGGGAAAGTGATCAAAACAACCCAGGTAATTAAGAGAGAATGGGTTGTAATAAGGCAATTATTTGAATGAAGAAAGCAGTATTATAGTGAAAAGGAGAAAAAAGATGGAAAGAAAGGGGGAAAGCAATGTTGACAAGAACAAGAGAGAAAATCAAATTTATAGATCAAGGTAACACCATAAATTAATATGTCCATTTACAAAAAAAGGCAAGACAATTAGGCAATAAATAGGTCGGAAAGAAATTTCCCAGAATTCTCTCTATGGTCCACTTTTGGTGGTAGTAGTAAATATATCAAATTTTTACAATTGATTTTTTTTTTTGGAATAAAAATTTGACATGGAGAATGGGGATGGTTCATCTCTCTAGTGAATTAATATAAGTTATCAAGAAGACAAATGAGTTTATGCTAATTAAAATGAAAATTTGGCTATCACTGTATGGCATTCCTGTTCTCATACAGAGAGTGCCTCTTTTGATTCTTTTGTCCTCAAATACATCATGTCCTTAGGACCTTCTCTGATTTGGAAAGATAGTGCTAGGAAACTACCAACCAATCCACAGATTATAATGGCCCTGAATATTGGCTTTGAATATAAATTCATCCTAGGGTGTGGAATTTATTTTAACTTACTTAATCCTCCCATTAGGGTTCTCTAGTGTCTCCTTTTGATGAGGAAGGAGCCCTGAATTCCTCAAAGGCATGCTATTAAAGGATCTAACAAGCTTTCAAGACTGGGGATTGAGTTTGAATTGTGTGTTTTCTATCTGGAAAACTAAGTATCTAAATATAAAGTGGCTCATTCTCAGGAGTCTGGTCATAAGGTGTTGAATTGTTTTGGCCACAGAAACTTAAAAACACATTTACTATGGCATGAAGAGGTTGGAATCTGCTCTTGTGGCAGGACTTACCTACACAGGTGAAATCTACAGAGCCCTGGAACTTGAAAGTATTTTACAAACATGTAATCAGGAAGTTTTGAAAAGAATATACATTAGTCTAAACTAACTAATATAAACTATCCTGAAAATATAGATTCACTGTGTCAGAGTAGAGTTGGCCTGAGAATCAGGAAGAATTCAAGCCCTACTTCTAATACATATTGTCTGTATGACTTTGGGTGAGTCAGTTAATTTCTGTGTTTCAGGCAACCCTCTAAAACTATAAATGACAGGGAAGTTGTCAATGCCTTCTAAAAGCATTTATTAAGCATTTACTATATTCCAGACACTGACAGTGCTAAGCACTAAGATACAAAGAAAGGAAAAAACAAGCAAAATCATAGACTTTGCTTGCAAGAACCTCATATTCTTTTTTATTATTTTCTAATAATAGCTTTTTTTCAAAATATATGCAAAGATAATTTTCAACATTCACCATTGCATAAACTTTTATTCCTAATTTTTCCCTCTTTCCCTACCTTTCCACTTTACTTTAGCAAGTAATCTAATGTAGTTAAACATGTGTAATTCTTCTAAACATATTTCCATAATTATCATGATGCATAAGAAAAATCAGATCAAAGGGGGAAAAATAAGAAAGAAAAAACAAGCCAATAAACAAAAACAAAAAAGTGAAAATACTATGCTACAATCCCCTTTCAGTCTCTATAGTCCTTTCTCTGGATGCAGATGGCTCTTTCCAACTCAAGTCTATTGTAATTACCTTGAATAATCTCATTTTGAAAAGAGCCAAGTCCATCACAGTTGATCATCACATAATTTTGTTTTTCTCTTGGTTCTACTCACTTTACTTAAAATCAGTTCATGTAAGTCTTTCCCAGCTTTTCTGAAATCAGAGTGCTCATCATTTCTTATAGAATAACAGTATTCCATTACATTCATATGCCATAACTTATTCAACCATTCCCCAATTGATGGGCACCCACTCAATTTCCGATTGCTTGCTACTACAAAAAGATCTGCTACAAACATTAATGTACATGTGGGTCCTTTTCCCTTTTTATGATCTCTTAGGAATACAGATCCAGTAGAGACACTGCTATATTAAAGGTTATATAGAGTTTGATATCCCTTTGGGTACAATTCCAAACTGTTCTCCAGAATGATTAGATCAACTCATAATTTTACCAACATGTATTAATGCCCCAGTTTTCCCACATCTTCTCTAACAATTATCATTATCTTTTCCTGTCTTTTTAGCCAATCTGGGACGTGTGAAGTGCTACCTCAGAGCTGTCTTAATTTGCATTTCTCTAATCAATAGTGATGTAAAGCATACTTTTAATATGGCCAGAATCTAGATTATTATAGTCATTATTATGTCTTATGAACCTAACTTATTCCACTGATTGATTACTCTATTTCTTAGCTAGCACCAAATGTTTTTGATGACTGCTGCTTCATGATATAGTTTTAGGACTGGCACAGTTAGGCCGTCTTCCTTTGCATTTTAAAAAATTAATTCCCTTAAGGGCACCTAGATGGTGCAGTGGATAAAGTACTAGCCATAGTCAGGAGGATATGAGTTCAAATCTGATCTCAGACATTTAATCCTTCCTTCCTAGCCATGTGATCCTGGGCAAGTCACTTAAACCCAATTGTCTCAGCAAAAAAAAAAATTCCTTTGAAATTCTTGACCTTTTGTTCTTCCAGATGAATTTTATTATTATTTTTTTCTGGCTCTTTAAAGTAATTTTTTTCAATATTTGATTGATATGGCATTGAATAAATAAGTTAATTTAGATAGAATTGTCATTTTTCTTTAGTTCAGCCAGCCTACCCTTGAGCACTTGATAAAAAGTATTTTGTAATTGTGCTTGTAAACTTCCTATCTTTGTCTTGGCAGGCAGACTCCCATATATCTTATATTATCTGTAATATATATAATATAAATATTATTTTGTATCCTGCAACTTTCCTAAAGTTGTTACTTGTTATTTTTTTGTAGTTTTTTAGTTGATTCTTTAGGATTCTCTAAGTTTGCCATCAATTCATCTGCAAATAGTGATAATTTTATTTTTTCATTACCTCCTCTAATTCCTTCGATTTCTTTTCCTTCTCTTATTGCTAAAGCTAACATTTCTAGTGTAATATTGAATAGAAATAGTAATGGAAGCAACCTTGTTTCACCCCTGATCTTATTGGGAATGCTTCTAGTTTATCCCTATGACATATAATGCTTGCTGATGGTTTTAGATAGTTGCTATTTATGATTTTAAGGAAAACTACATTTATTCCTATGTTTTCTACTGTTTTTAATAGGGATGGGTGTTGCATTTTGTCAAATGCTTTTTTTCCTCCATTTTTGGCTATAAAAATATGATTTCTATAAAGATATAAAAATATGGTTATTTATATAGTCAGACCTTGTATTTTAATGGGGAAAACAAGATACAAAAAACTATGGCCAAACTTCCTTCAGTAGGTAGGTTTGAGCTGAGTCTTGAATGACACCAGCAAATCCAAGAGGCAGAGCGAGGAGAGAGAGGATTCCAAGGCTGAGAGTCTTGTGAAAAAAACGCCTTAGGAGAGATAAAAGAAGGTCAACATCACTGGATGATATAGTGTAGAAAGAGAAATATTTTTTTTTAAAAATTGAAAAATTGGAAAGGCCCAGATTATAAAGAGCTTTAAAGGCTAAATAGAAACATTTTCATTTGATCATTGGAGTAATGGGGAATCACTGATGTTTACAGAGTCTGGGAGGATCAGACTTTCACTTTAGGAAAATTACTTTGTCTACTAAGTGAAGAATGATTAAAGAGGGGAGAGACTTAGAGATCTAACCATAAGGCTGTTGCAATAGTTCAGGCATGACTTTGTAAAGGAAGCAAGATCAGCAATATCAAACCTTAGAAGGTGAAAACATTGTTGAAGTGTAAAATGGATAATTTCAATTATTTTAAATTAAAAATTTTCTTGGATAAATAAATATCTTAGCCAAGAACAGAAAGAATGCAGAAAACTGGGGGAAAACTTTCATAGGCAATCTCTTAGATAGGACATGATTGGGTTGGAATATTGTTCTGATATAGGAAATGAAGAGCTAGTTGATTTAGAAAACATGGAAAGACTTGTACTTATGAAACAAGATGCTATTCACCTTCAAAGATACAGATTACAAGTGGAAATAAGAATAGTACAGTCTTACATATGTGTGTGTTTATAGATACTATATATGCATATATACAAACATATATATATACATATATACACACATTTGCTTAATTGTAGCCTTCTCTAGAGTAAGAGAGGATGTAGGGAGGGAAAAAAAGTAAAGTAAAAAGTGCATAACAGAGAGCAAAAGAAAACCTATAAGGAAGCAAAGAAAAGATGGGAAGCTTTGCAAAAAGAATGTGTAGTATATAGGTTTTCTTGACATAGAAATTTACTGTTTTATAATAAATCCTTTCATGTTCTGTTATGTAGGTGGCAACTTTTTCTTTCTTTTCTCATTTTCTATTTAAATTTGAAATAAATTTTAAAATTTACCCCCCATATCCCTATATAATCTTGTTTCTATGCCCTAAAATCACTCTAATCCTTGAGAACTATAGAATTCTTTAGGAACAATCTATAACCAATAGCTTAAGCAACCATACTCTATTATCTCTAGGAAATTATAGAAAGAACACATGACAACCCTATTGACCTAGTCTTTTCAGAGTAGGCAATGGCAACAGAGCTTAGTGGGCAAGCATACAAGAATCAATTCATCTGCAGTTAACTTCCAGCATTTTGTCCAAGTTGAAGAATGCTCAGAAGCTATGTACTCTGTCAACAAGCCAAACATTGGAGATATAAAGACAGAAATGGACAATCTCTTCTCTCAAGGAATTCACAATCTATAGTTATCCTTTCCAAATTGGGGGAATCTGGGTTAAGTTATTTGATCCTCCATTCATATCAGAGAAGTCTAAATTTTTTTTTCTTTTTCTTTTATGTACCTTATTATAAAATTTGGGTTGTTTGGGGTCATATTTTAACTTTTAAAAAATTTTATCTATTTATGGTATTGAAAGATAAAAATGTTGATATATTATATATATAACATGATATATTATATATGTTGATATACTATACTCTTATATTTTGTGTATTTCTGAGTTTTTAAACTTTTTCTGTCATCTGTTACCCTTCATATGTTGTCTGTAGTTTCCACAAAACTCTCTCAAAATTCTCATTTAATTTTCTATGCCTGCCCACCCACTATACCTTAAAACTATAGTGGGGAATGTCATGATGTGGAAGGGACATCGGTAATGTGGAAGACAACTTGGAAACAACTGAGATGGAAATGGACGATAAAGGTACATATAATAAAGAGGCATAATAGTGTAGTATCAGGATTACAGGACTTGGTATCAGAAGATCTGGTATGTCATCCTAGATTTGCTATTAGCTATCTGTGGGACTGATTTTTAAAGACTTCAGTTTCTTTATGTGTAAAATGAAGACAATAACATATGCATACTATCTACTTCACAGGGTTTTTTGTGGGAAAAAAAACTTTCTGAAGTGTAAAATATTATCTACATAAATACATGAAGACCTTCTAGATCTTCAAGCAGAAACTAGATAACCATACTTTCCTAGTATGTTATAATAGGAATTCATCCAAATAATATTGATTGGATTATTGTTATTGTTTGCCCTTTTTTTCTTAAAGAGTATCATTGACATCAGGAGGTCAATGTCTTGACTTGTAGGGAATTGTATTTGAATGAGGCATAGCTCTTCAAAACCACCAGCTTCACTCTCTCCTCTAGAGTGATCAGAGTCCAATAGCAAGGCTTAAGTCAAGAAAACAGGCAATGGCCCCAGATGAGGTAAGAAACCTTGGTATTTATTAGCCAAGGTCTTTCCTGGGCTGTGGTTTGTTTGAGGAAATGCCTATTCAACAATTGAAGACTAGGTAAGAATGGAAGTTAAAAAAATGACCTGGATTGCCTCCTCAAACCAATTCATCTACAAAGGGAAGATCCTCAAAGTTGACTGTTGAGGTACCTTCCAACTCTTCAAATTCAGTAGTTCTGTGATTCTTAAAATGTAAACTACTATTCTAGATGTCCTCAAATTCTTAGTACAGGTTTAAGCTAAGACTTTTGGGCTACCCTGTACATGAGGGAAAAAATGCTAAGGAGACATATTCATTATGCTGAGGGAAAATATAGTGGGCAGGTTTGCTTTGGAAGAGATATGTTTTAAATATAAATTGTTGCAATTTGAAGGATTTATATGTAAGGATAAAAGCTGCTGAGGGGGATTATGAGAAAGCAAGGTCAAATGAAGCTTCCCACTTTTCCCCCCAATGTCATTGCCAGTTTTTCTTTTTTCCTGTTGTCTTTCAGAGCAACTATAGAATCACTGAGCAGTTCCATGAAAACCAAATTAATTAAAAGGATTATGGCTAGATAGATTCAATTATCCATTAGCTAAATGCATTATTTTTGTGCTTCAGGTGAGTTTTAAGTATACCTGTTCTCCTCATTGCAACTCTTTTTTTATTGAAGAGCTTCATCATTTATGCCAAAATCACTACCTGATATTCACTGCCCCCACAGTAACAAAGAAAAACACTTAAGCAAAACCAGTCAACAAAGTAATTGCATCTGGCATCCTAGTTACTTATCTCTCCAAGATGTGGAGACTATGTTTCATCATCTGTCCATTGGAACTAAGATTTGTCATTCATTGAATTTAATCTGAGTTTAATTACCTTTTAATATTATACTCATTCAGATTATTATAATAATTGCGTAGAATGTTCTCTGGTTCTGCATTCTTCTGCAAATTTTACAAAATATAATCTTATCAATTCCAATACTATCCACTTCCAGAGAGAGAACTGATAAATTCTGAATGAAAAGTGAAGTATATTTTTTTTATTTTATTTTTCTAGTTTTTTGTAACATGGCTAATATGGAAATGTTTTGCATGATTTCACATATATAATTGATATATTGTTTGCCTTCTCAATGGATGTGGGAGAGGCTGGAAGGAGGGAGAGAATTTGGAATTCAAAAAAAATTGTAATGCTAAAAATAAATAAATAATAAATGTAAAATAAGAGAAAGAAATAACCTCTTAAAAGTGTCAAGAGTCGGGGGCAGCTAGGTGGCGCAGTGGATAGAGCACCAGCCCTGAAGTCAGGAGGACCTGAGTTCAAATTTGGTCTCAGACACGTAACAGCTGTGTGACCCTGGGCAAGTCACTTAACCCCAATTGCCTCAGCAAAAAGCAAAAAAAAAAAGTGTCAAGAGTCTCTGAATGTACATAATCCACAAAGAATTAAATACCACAAAGAATTTTAAAAGTCTTACCAAATTATCTCTATGAAAAATTTTCTCTTGGACAGCTAAGTGATTCAATAAATAGAATACCAGGCCTGAAATCATGAAGACCTGAGTTTAAAGGTAGCCTTACATTCTTTCTCATTGTTTGATCCTGGGCAAATCACTTAACCCCGTTTGCCTCAGTTTCCTCATCTGTAAAATAAGCTAGAGAAAGAAATGGCAAACCACTCTAGAAAACTTTGCCAAGAAAACTCCAAATGGGGTCAAAAAGAGTTGGATATGAGAGGAAAATGACTAAATAACAGCAACAAACTATCTCTAAGTGATGTTGGGAGAATCCATGGATAATGTGAACTATAACACCAAGGACATACTAAGAGCTCAAAAATTATGTATTGAGTTTGAATTTTATTGAACATTCAAGAATGTTGAATGTCCAAAAATGATTAAAGGAAAAAATGACAGTAAGATAATAACAATAAACAATATGTAGAATGGAGAGGGTGGAAAGGAAAGTAGAATACCTATTGGATACTAATACAGAAATGAAGGACAATAGCACATTATATAAAACAACAACTAAAGATAGGGGAAAAGTCTAGATAAGAAAAAAGTCTAGAATGGTAGATTAAATCATTATAATAATTATAAGACTTTAGATATACTATCAAATTATGACTTCTCCCAAATATACTATCCATATACATTAAAAGATGGATCTTGTACTATTCTCTCAATATAAGCATGTAATGGGATAGGTGTAGAATAGGAAGTATAAACAGAGGCTAGTAGAAGGTGTCAGTGTAGTCTAAGAATTCCAAGAAGAAATCCCAGTTCTGCTAGCTAAACTAAAAAACTAAACTAAACTAACTAAAAAACTCTCTGGACTTTAGTTTTTCTCTTATATTTAGAGTTACTTCTACCTCCAACTGTCTCTGAAGCTAGTTCCTATAACTACACTGGGTAATTTAGAAAGAAAGGTTTTTCTAGGATAATGATGCAACCTTTTGATTTAACCAAGGTACTCAAAAGAAAGTTAATGAGGGAGGGGGAGAGAGAATTATACAGTCTCTGAAGGGAAGGAATACAAAGAATTATTTGTCATTGAGATAGGTTGAAATGTTGTTGCCAAGTACCTGCTTACAGAATTTTTTTCTGGGAACCTAAACTATAAAACCACTAGGGAAGTCTCCAAAAGAAATGTTTGCACTGATTTAGATGCCAGGGGTGAAAGAGCAACACAGAAACTTCAGGCATGGGGCAATTTGTCATTTGTTTTGGAGAAAATTTTGGAGAAAAATATTGAGAACTGCCAGCTGGATTTTGTAGTAAAAGCATTATGCCAGCCAAAGATTAAAATAATTCATATATTATTTAGGAATGAAATGGTTACTAGATCCAACATTGAGTATTGTATGCCCACAACGTGGTCTAGTGAAAAGAACACTGAAATCAGGAGACCTGATTTTTGTCAAAATGTTGGCTATGTGACCTTTGATGAGCAATTACTCAGCTTGATCTAAGTCATACACAAATATATCATCCAAATTTGCAGTTGTAGGAAATGAAGCATTTAAAACTTAAATGACTAGCTAGGGGTACTTGGGTAAATGTTTAATAATTGGCTTTCCCCCACCAAAAAAATGAATATAATATACTTTTAAATATGTCTAAATTATTCACATTTTCCTCCATCATTTTCTTAAGAACAATCAACAAGACAGTAAATTAAGCCTGAATTGGCAACTTTTGCTAATTTCTGAGATATAAATGACCATACTGAAAATTTAACAATCAATCTTTTGCCTATATAATTAGAAGGAAAGCAGGAAATGTGAAGAAAGAAAGAAATTTACAGCAAAGTTGACCTGAGAAAGGCCTCATTTCTCAAATATTTAGGGAACTAAGAAAAATATTTATAAAAATAAGAGCCATTCCCCAATAGACAAAGGATATGAACAGGCAGTTTTCAAAAAAAAGTTATCAGTAGGCATAAAAAATGCCCCAAATCACTAATAATTAGAGAAATGCAAATTAAAACAACTCTGAGATGCCACTTTGTCTATCATATTAACTAACATAACAGAAAAGGAAAATAATTAATGCTAGAGGACATGTGAAAAATATATTTATTAATGCATTGTTAGAGAAATTGTGAACCATTCTGGAGAACAATTTGGATCTATGCCTAAAAATCAATTAAACTGTTCATACCCTTTAAAACAGCAAAGTCACTATTAGGTATATTTTCCAAAGGAATGAAAGAAAAAGGAAAGGATTTGTATAAAAAAGTATTGCTGTTCTTTTTGGAGTGGTAAAGAATTGAAAACTGCAGGAATGCCTATCAATTAGAGAATATCTGAATGAATTGTGGTATATGATTGTGATGGTTTCAGAAAAATCTAGGAAAATGAAATCAAGTGAGCAGAGTCAGGAAAAGTATCGGATGTAATAACAGCAATGTTACAATGATGACCAACTGTGAAAGACTTAGCTGCTATGATCAATACTATGATCTATGACAATTCCAAAGGATTCAGGAGCAATGCTGCCTATTTCCATGAGAAAGAACTGATGAACTCTAAGAAAAGATTAAAATATACTATTTTTCACTTTCCATATTTCTCTTCTTTTTTGTTATTATGCAAATTTGCTTTTATCTTTACTACTTTACTAAATTATATGTCTACCAAATATTTAGGTTTTTAAATTTTTTTATAAATTATTTTTCCAAATATATGCAAGGATAGTTTTCAATTTTCTCTTTTGGGGGAGTCTAATCTCATTTTTTAAAAATAGCTTTTTATTTTCAATATACATGCAAAGATAGTTTTCAACATTCACCCTTGCCAAACTTGTGGTTTGAATTTTCTCCCTCCCTTCTCCTCACCCACTCTCCTAGATAGCAAGTAATCCAATATATATTAAACGTGCTATTTTTCTATACAGTTAAATATTTATCATGCTGCACAAGAAAAATCAGATCAAAAAGGAAAGAAAATGGGAAAGAAAAAAGAGCAAGGCAACAACAACAAAAAAGAAGAAAATACTATGTTCCACATTTAGTCCCCATAGTCCTCTTCCTAGATGCAGATGGCTCTCTGTACCACAAATCTACTGGAAATAGCCTGAATCACCTCAGCATTGAAAAGAGCCATGCCCATTACTATTGATCGTCACATAATCTTGTTGTTGTGTACAATGTTCTCTTGGTTCTACTCACTTCACTTAACATCAGTTCATTAAAGTCTCTCCAGGCCTCTCTGAAATCTTCCTGATGTTTGTTTCTTATAGAACAACAATTTTCCATAACATTCATATACCATAACTTATTCAGTCATATTCCAACTGATGGTATTTACTTTACATTAAACTACACTATAAAAAGGGCTGCTACAAACATTTTTGTACATGTGGATCCATTTCCCTTTTTATGGTCTCTTTAGGATACAGACCCAGTAGAGACACTGCTGGATCAAAGGATATGCACAGTTTGACAGCCCTTTGGATATAGCTCCAAATTACTCTCCAGAATGATTGGATCAGTTCACAACTCCACTAACAATGTATTATTGTCCCAGTTTTCTCATATCTCCTCCAATATTTGTCATTATCTTTTCCTATCATCTTAGCCAATCTGAGAGGCGTATAATGGGTACCTCAGTTATCTTAATCTGCATTTCTCTAATCAATAATGATTTAGAACATTTTTTCATATGACTAAAAATGGCTTTAATTTTTTCATCTGAAAAATGTCTGTTCCTATCCTTTGACCATTTACAAAATTTTCAACATTTTCAATATTCAACTTATCAAAACCTTATTTTTCAAATTTTTTCCATCTCTCCCACTTTCCTTCCTCCCCTAGACAGCATTGTTTTTTATTTGTAACATGGCTTGTGTAGAAATAGATTTTTCATGCCTTCACATGTATAGTGAGTATCCTATTTTTTGCCTTCCCAATGGATAGATGAGGGTCTGAAATGAATGAGAGAATTTGGAACTCAAAAAAAATTTTAATGAATGTTTAAAATTTAAAAAAAAATCAGGTCTTGGAAGCTAAAAATTATCTGGCTCCCGCATGCTCCTGTGACTAGCCCATAATAAAACAACAAAGTGTAGGAAAAATAAAAATGATCTACTGACATACAGTCCAATCTAAGCTTTATTCAAGAGCAGTTACTTATTGATCTGGAAGTGTGTTTCAAAACTTAAATAAGCTTGTTTTTATGCCCTCATCCTTGCATTCCATGGTATCCTCCATGGATTGCCTAAATCAAGAACTTGAATGACAATTTAACTATTGCACATCCTGAGGAGTTAAATTGCCTACTCAAAGTCATGGAGGTGGTTAAAAAAAATATGAATAAAACTCTCACTCAAGCCCTTTGATTCAGGTAGCAACTTATTTTATTCTCTATGTATCAGAGTATTTTCTCTTGTTTATATTTCAGAGTCTATATAGCCTGGGACATAACTAAAATGACTGAGCAACAAAAATCCCACATCTTCCCAGTGTCTTCCTCTTTTAATGAAAATCATTGCAATATTTCAGCTACAGATTTCTTTAAAAGTTGGAAAGGGTGCTGGAGATCATCTAAAAGTCCCAATGCCCAAAATGTTAAGGAGTTTACTCTAGTTCAGGCCTTCAGCATCTCTCACCTAGATAATTCTAATAGCCTCATAATTGGTCTACCTACTTCAAGTCGTTCCCCCTTCTAATTTATCCTATATATTGCTGCACATAGTAGGTCCTTAATAATTGTTTGACTTAACTACTATGCATCTTTCAGTTGGTAGTAAAGATTTCTGGAGGTGATCTGTGCATTCATTCAATAAGCACTTCATTTTCTATATCCAGAAATTCTGGACAGTTTTCTTGTATTTATTTCTGGCATTGTAGTGTTTAAGTGTTTAACTTCTCATGTTTGGGAAATCTATAATCTTAAAGTCTTCTCTGCACATCCTGTCTTTGAAGTGAATATGTTTTGCTTATGTGGAAATGATTTCTTTTAACGGTTTTGGTTTTGCTTCTCTTCTAGATTTTTCTTCACTTCTGTGTATTTACATTCTTAATCAGTTATACTCTTTTGTTTCTTTGATCAGACTTTGATCAGAATTCAAGTTTTTTTTATTCTGCTAATTATTTTGCCTGTACAGTTATAAATTCTGCTTTCATAATTCTTAATTATCTTTTAAACTACTCAGGAATATACTACTGTGGTTTCACAGGGTTCTCTCACTCATAAGTTGTAGATTCACTTTCCTTTGTCTTATAATATTTATTAACAGATACCTGTCTTGGTTAGGTGATCCTAAGACCCTTTTATTTCTCAATATTATTAATATATTTTCTATTGGTTCATCTGCTTGTGTTCAAGATCTTAAAACTGAGCTTTCTTTCTCCTTGATATATTTGGTAATATTGGTTCCTTCTTATATTCCCATATTGCTCACTTTCCGACTATTTCTTCTTTAATTGTGATTTCCCTGAGGAGTGAGGAGGGGAAGGACTGGACTTCACAACAATCTCAACGTAGGACCATAATTCTAGCTTTATTTCACACTTTTCTTCTTCACAAATTCTATATTCTAGCCAAACTGAATGACTTGCTGATCTGTCATCTTGCCATTTTTGCTCCTGCCTCTTAGTTTGTTCCCATTTATGAAAAACTCTATCTATCTGCTCAAATAATTTTTCTCCCCCAGGCCCAGCTCAAGGGTCTC
Organism: Myrmecobius fasciatus; assembly: GCA_023553655.1. Lineage (NCBI taxonomy): Eukaryota > Metazoa > Chordata > Mammalia > Dasyuromorphia > Myrmecobiidae > Myrmecobius > Myrmecobius fasciatus. The sequence continues at coordinate 134,002 of JAJPUD010002090.1, forward strand.
TGGCTTTTCTGATGTACCAACCTAAAAATTATCTCTTTTTTCTTCAAACTTCCTTGTAGCACTTAGTCTGGTTGTTATTATAAAAATCTACCTAATATCTTATTTATATACTTGCTTGATTTCCACATCTTTGATACCCATGCCCAAGACAGAAGGTGACTGTCATTTTTTTAAATCTATGTATCCCTGTCCCTTCACACAGTAATTTGCATATAGTCTAGTCATTCAGTAAATAAGCATTTTGATAAATGTTTAGTAAATTGTTTTTAAGCTACAAGTAAAAGTGTTACTTGTAAACTTATTAGAAATTTCATAATTTAGTGGAAGAAAGAAATGATGACTTTGAAAAGTCAGAAGACAATAATTTTCAAGATCATTTTTTTAAAATAGAAATATTAGCAGAGTTTTCTGAAAATTATTCAGGAAAAAAAGAGAAATGAACAATGAGTAGGGAAGAAAAAGCAGAGAGTTAGAAGTATTCCTTTCCAAATGATTTATGACCTCCTTTCAAAGAGACTTATGAAAAGGAGAATATTTTGTTATTTTTTTCAATTAACATTGGGTTATGAACCTTTTTCTGTTGTTTTTATTTGGCAGTCCAGTGTTTATTGATGTGAGAAATAGTATATCCAATGTAAGAAGTAGTTGCTTTACATTTTATGTTCATGTGTGAAATTTATGAAAAAAGGCAGAGTTCCTGAATTAAAGTAAAATTTTTAAAAAATTGAAAAAATCTCTAGAAATCATAGGAATTAAAAAAATAGCATATTTCTAAAAGCAAGAACAACCATTATAGACAGCAAAAATAAAAGAGTCATAAGAGCTAAGCTAATGATTGGGAGATCACATGTCTGAGAGAACATATAAGACATATTTTCTTATATATCCAAAAGACATAATGAAGTCTCCAAGAGGACAGGGACAGATGTGAAGAAAAAGAATGTGAGCCACATACTGAATTCCTTTACAATTTAGCATACTGAAGAATAACCCATTTGGTAAATAAGCAACAGATTTTAGCAACCAAGACTCAACCGTGATGTCATAGACATATGGAATGAATCTCAAAAGAGGAGATATTGTAGAATTATGGTGTGGAAGTATCACCTCCAAGATCAAATATAAACCCCTTTGTCTTTTAATGCTTTTCACAATCATTGCCTTTTTGTCTGTCTAGTCTTTTCACAGTGTACTCTTCCCTATACCCTCTATTGATAGCTATTGATTTATGTGCTTGCCATTCCTTGAAAATGACTCAATCTCTTGATTCCATAACTATTCACAGTCTATCTCCTATACCTAGAGTACTATGCCCCCTGACCTTCACCTCTTGATTTCCTTTGCTCCCTTCAAGACTCGGCCTAAATCACATCTTCAACAGGAGACCTTTCCTACTCCATCCAGCTAATAGCACCTTCTCCTCTGAAAATACCTTCCATGGGGGCAAGTAGCTGGTATACTAAATAGAGTTCAGGGTCTAGAGTTAGGTATACCATAGTTTAAATCTGGTCTTGAACAATTAAATACCTCTTTGACTCATCTGTAAAATGGAAGTAATAATAGTACCTACCTCCCAGGGTTGTTGTGAAAATAAAATAAGATAATATTTATAAAATGCTTAGCACAATGTCTGGAACATATCAGGCACTATTTAAATGTTAGCTATTGTTATTTTCCATTCTGTGTATATCATATATGTACCCAGTTATTTACAAGCAGTCTAGTAGGCTAGAAATATTTAACTATTGGGTATGAATGTTCTAAATCACTAATAATTAGAAAAATCAAATTAAAGCAACTCTGAGATTCTACCTCATACCTACTAAGTTGGCAAATATGAGAAAAATGACAAATATTGGAAGGGCTACTAGACAACAGCTTCATTGATGTGCTATTTGTGAAGCAGAGTTGATGTAGCCATCAACTGGAAAGCAATCTGGAACTAGGACCAAAAGGTTATTAAACTTTTTCCATAGTAGCCCAAAACTAGAAAATGAAAGAGTGCCCACAGTGGGGTAGCTAGGTGGCGCAATGGATAGAGCACCAGCCCTGAAGTCAGGAGGACCTGAGTTCAAATCTGATCTCAGACACTTCCTAGCTGTGTGACCTTGGGCACATCACTTAACCCCAATTGCCTCAGCAAAAAGCAAAAGAAAAAGAAAAGAAAGAGTGCCCACCTATTGAAGAATAAACAGATTGTTGTATGTGAAGGAATGTAATTATGCCATAAGAAGTTATAAAATGGAGTTTCAGAGGAAAGTGGGAAGACCTCAATGTACTGATACAAAGTAAAGAATTAGGAGAACAATTTGTGCAATGGCAATAATACTATAAAAAAAAACTTTGAAAGATTTCAGAACTCTAATCAACAAAGTGATAGCCATCAATAGAGGATAAAAATAAAACACATGACCCACCTCCGACCAGAGACATGATGAACTTAAAATGAGATATACATTTTTGGATATGAGTATTGTGAGAATTCATTTTACTTAATTATACCTATTTATTATATGTATTTTCTTTATCTTTTAATAGAGGAAGGGAAATATAGCTCATTGGAAAGGGGCATTGACAGGAGACCAAGAATTATAAACACTTGTAAAGATAAGTAAGTTTCTGAAAAAAAGAGAAAAAAATATATTTTTATATTACTATATCAGGGCTTTAAGTCCAGAATCAGGTATCATGTTAACAATGCCTAAAATGTGATCTCTCAAATAAATAGATTTTGATGGATAAAAGAAAATAACTAGAAAATAGAATGAATGGCATACATTTTAAAGTAGTTTAAGTATCCCTATTTGTATATAACTACAATAAATATATATATATGTATATATTTGTAATAAGACAAAATAAAATAGAACATTTGAGGATTCATGAATAAAGCATTTGGAGCTCTTCAGATGAAAAGTTCTTTCAAAGGGCCAAGTCTTTTTCATCACCACTATTCCCCCATTCTGGGTCCCACTAGAAGCAAAGGTTTATATGATTATGCAATTAAGTCAGCTGGGAAAAGCCAGACTGTCGGGCTTTGCAAGCTGTGATGGGATGTGCATTGTCTTTTAGGGAAGACAGCCCTATGGGAAAAGGCTCTGTCCTCACCAACTGCTGCCTCTCAGGCTTTGGCACAGAGCCAGTAATTTGCCAAATGGAAGCAGCTGCTCTGGTAACAGCACTCTGCTGTAAATGGACCCTTTCAATACCAGCACATCATTAAGCAGGAAAAGATGCCAGGGCAATAAGGACAATGGAGAATATGATATTTCCTTTAAGTGAGCTATGTGTATGAGACTCTCACAGGTAAAACTTCCCACATTTTTAGTTCTGAGAATTCACTTTATTTGAATGGTCTTATTTCATTCTGTGGACTTTTTTTTTGATTCAGGGATTGACCCATAGGTATGTACTATCATACTAAAAAGTCTAGTTTAAATGCATACATTTCCACAAGAAGAAATTCTCATCATATGATTATTTTTGACTATAATAAACTCAGCTTCTATTACCCTAATACTTTCTTGCTTCTCTCAATTATTTCATATCCCAAATGGCATACTTGACAAAGAACTTGTTTTTAAATAGTTTTTCACACTTAAGAACCTAAGTCATATCAGGTTGTACTGCTAATATATGTGAGTTACTGTTAATAATATTGCTACCTTTCATGCCTAGATTATTTGAAAATTGGAAAGTGATGGCTTGTCATGAATTCTTCCAAAAGAAAATGCTCCCAATGCCTATCCATCTTCCAATTATCCTGTATGTGCTCCATTTTTTTTTATTAATCCCACTCTATCACCAAAGGAATGGAGGAATCCCAGTAATATAGATCAATGTCACCTGCATCTTGTTCTTTGTGGGTGACCATTGATGGCAGATGTGAAATATACCCCATTACTCTAGCCTTCCTATGTCTGACTAGAGATTGAGAAAAGTTTGCAGGGACTAAACCCAAATGCTCTGATTCCTGATGTAGTGTTTTTCTATCAAAACATGCATGGATAGCTTCTATCAGCCCCTTAGATGCTGCTCAGCCTCAGTACACCCATGATTTTGTATTTATGTACTTGTTATTTTATCCCCAGTAGAAAGTAAGATTTTTGAGAGTATAAACTGTTTCATTTTTGTCTTTGCATTCCCATCACAATGTTTTGCAAATAGTAGGGCCTTAATAGAATGGAGTAACAAAATGTGACCCATCTGGATCACAACTCAAAACAGAACTGTGAAAAATAGCAATGACAGCTCTCGAAAGCCTATGTGATCCATAATGTACCTCTCCTGGAGTTCTCAAGTATATTTTCAGTTATATCTAACTGCCATTTATGACATTTCCATGAAAAAAAAATTCTAAGTTGCAATTGAGGATGTCAAATTCCCTCAAAAATGGCATTAATGATTTCTACACTTTGGTCAAAAATGCTACAAGGGATTAAAGGTGGATTAAATACTCTTAAGTACCGGTGACTTGCATTGAAATCTGCATAAGGGAATAAAGATACCAATGATACCAATTGATTTAATCCTTTACTTGTACTTTCTATTTCATTTGACTTTCACAATAACTGTGAAGTGGATAGTAAAAGTATATTGTTTCCTTATTGTGTAAATATATCAGCTTCCTGGTAGAACTATCTAAGATTTGGAAAATAAATCATATACAGTTCCCAGTGTCATATAGAAATTAACTGACCTGTCCAGTATCACACAACTAATAGATTTCTGCAATAGGAATTTGAAATCAGTACTTCTTGAACCAAAACTCAATACTTCATGAACTGATTTAGGGGTCCTTACCCTCATGTACACACAACCTCAAAAGTCCATGAATAGATTTCAAAGAGTCTCTGAATGTGAATTGGGGGGGAGGGTAAATGACATCTTGATTCTTACTAAACTCTAATTGAAATTTAGAACTTCTTATGCATTTTATTTTATGCATTTAAAAATATTATTCTGAGAAAAGATCCATGAACTTCACAAGACTACCAAAGTGGTTAATGATCCAAAAATGTTTAGAATCTCTACACAATTTCATGCTGTACATGATAAATAAAGGAGCATACTGTAATAGAAATAGAGCTGAGTTTGGAGGTAGAGGTTCATATTTTAGTTCTATGTGACCTTGAACAAGTCATTAGTATCTTTTAATCTGTTTCCTCACCTCTAATGTGAGGTGAATTTGAATAAATTGAGTTTAAGATAGTGCTAGGAAATCCAGGTGGAGAAGTTCTATTTTTTTAAAATAATGCTTTATTTGTTTTTTTAACATTTTTTTTTATTTCCAAATCTTTCTCTTCCAACCTCTCCTTCACTTATTGAGAAGGTAAGCAATATGATACCCATTTTATCTGTGAAGTCATGCAAAATATATTTTCATGTTAGTTATGTTGCTTAAAAAAGCAAGAATAAAGTGAAAAAATCTGCTTCAGTCTATACTCAGAGTTCACTGATTCTCTAGAAGTAGATAGTTTCTTTTCATCATGAGTCCTTTGGAATTGTCTTTCACAGTTAATTATCATTAAAATATTGCTGTTACGGTGTACAGTATTCTCCTGGTCTTACTTCACTTTGTATTTTTTCATATAAGTCTCCCAGGTTTTTCTGAAATGATTCCCATCAACATGTTTTATAATACAATAGTATTTAACCAGAATTATATACCACAACTTTTTCAGTCATTCCCCAATTGATGGGCATTCCCTCAATTTCCAATTTCTTGTCACCACAAAAGAGCTGCTATACCCATTTTTGTAGTTATAGATCATTTTCCTTTTTATTTTATCTCTTTGGGATTCAGATCTACTAATATAATTGATAGGTTTTACTTTTTATAATAGCTTTTTATTTTTCAAAATACATGCAAAGATCGTTTTTAACATTCAACCTTGCAAAATCTTGTGTTCCATATTTTTCTCCTTTCCTCCCATCTTCTCCCCTCCCCTAGACAACATGTAATCTATTATAGGTTAAACATGTGCAATTCCACATTTATTATGTTGCACAAGGAAAATTAGATAAAAAAGGAAAAAGTGAGAGAGAAAAAAGGAGCAAGCAAACAACAATAACAAAAAAAGATAAAAATACTATGTTGTGATCCACATTCAGTCCCCATAGTCCTCTCTCTGGATGCAAATAACTCTCACCATCACAAGTCTACTTCGATTGATTTGAATCATCTCATTGTTAAAAAGAGTTAAGTGAATCACAGTTGATCATGACATAATTTTGTTGTTGCTATGTAAAATGTTCTTTTGGTTCTACTCACTTCGCTAAGCATCAGTTCATGTAATTCTTTCCAGGCATTTCTGAAATCATCCTGCTCATCATTTCTTATAGAACAATAATATTCCATCGCTTTCAAATGAGATGCATAGTTTTATAGTCCTTTAAATATAATTCCAAATTGTTCTCTAATATGTTTGGGCCAGCTCATGATGCCACCATAGTACATTTGTGTTCCAATTTTTACAATTCCATCCTGCATTTGTCATTTTTTTGTTCTGTCATATTAACCTATCTGATAGATGTGAGGTGTTTTAGAGATGTCCTAAAGGCAATTAGAGGTATGGATGTGGAGCTTAGAAGAGAGGTCAGTTCAAAAGATAAAGATTTGAGAGCTGTATGTAGAAAAAGTAATTAAAACCATAGAAGTGAAATTGTTATGTCAGAGCATATAGATAACTTGGTTTCTTCAGTCTTTTCTAAATCTATTATTCTCTACTACCTTTTTTAGCAAGAGGAGCCATCAGAATTCATTCTGGCTCCCATTTTACATATAAGGAAATAGTGTCAGAGAAGTTAAGTTATTTGCCTAGCATTATCTAGTCAAGAAGCTGAATCCAGGTCCTCCATCTAATGCTATTTTCATTACACTGTACTGTCTTTCAGAGGGCATGTCTTTATAGATGTAGAAAATCACTCTCGTGTACTCTATGTCACTAGAAAACAGATATTTTATGAATAATGGTTTTCTTATGGTTTTACTCATATATAAAACTAAACAACAAGGCTCTTGTTTTTTAGGAGTTTATAGTCTAAGACAATTTTTCTTCTAAATGTAGCTTGGGGACCATAGTATCCCAGCAATTCTTTAGATGTCATACTATTTTCACCCCTCCTTTTTGCCTTTGTATGATTTTCCTCCTTAATATTATAAATTTGGTATAGAATACCTAATGAATCTCAGTAGGTGAGTAATATGGAATAGAAAAATAAAAAAGTGAAGAAATAGTAAATATTTGAAATGATAATAATAATAAATTAAGCTATCTAATTAAGTTATCTAGATACACACAAGTGATAAATGTTTGTGGTCATCCTACATGGTACACATGTGCCTATATCTCTTCATGGGACTGAACAAAACTGATGGGGACTCATTTCTATATTTTAACTGGATGCTTACATTTTATAGTATATATCCAATATTTTAGAAAAGAAGGACTATTTGACTAGGATTCAAGTTACAAAATCCATTCCTTGAGTAATTTCTGCTTTTCATGGAATCAGATTCTTCCTGGAAGAAATGATTTACAAAGTTTTAACTATCCATACCTTGATATTGCTATAACTTATTTTGCCCTTAGGTTTGCCTATTCCAATATGGAAAGCTTTTAGATCAACCAGGAATGTTTTGCTATTGATCTAAATAACTTTCTTATTTATTCTAATTTTTATTTTTTGCACTTATTTTTTTAACCTGTGTCTTGGTCTTGTGGTAAAGTCACAAATTTAAAATTAGGACATATGGGTTCTAGTCCTAGTTCTATTACTGATTAACTATATAATTTTGGGTAAATTATTAAAGTGTTACAGAATCTTAGAATTTAAAATAATATAAGAAGCCACTTCCACCTGCTGATATCTCACTGATCCTTCTAAAATTAAGCCCCAAGGTTCCTTCCTCCATAAAAACTTCCTCAATCTCTCCAACAATTTAATTCTTCACAAATATTTTATATTGCAATTTACATTTTCATCCATAATATTCACATACATAGACTTAGACCTAAAAGAGATCAAGTTGAACTCCTTCATTTTACACATGAGGAAATGAAGCCTACAGCAAAATTCAGACCTCTATCTCTAAATCCAGTATTATGGGAATTGTTAAAAGATGGCAGAATAAGGCAGGAAATTTGGATCTCCCAAACTCCACTATAAATAACTTGAAATAATGCCTTCCAAGTATATTTTAGAGTGGCAAAACAAAAGTTGGGGTAAAGCAATCCTCTAGCCTAAAACAACTTAAGAGGACATTAGGAAATATCTGACCCTCCAGAGATGGTGGTCTGATCTAGTAGAAGGACAGAGTTAACAAACAGCAAGTTCTAAGTGCAGCTGTGTAGGCACCAATCTTGGCTTCAGAACCTTTCACCCACAGACAGGTTGGAGCTCCAGCAGCTGATAAGGAGAGGATGGAGGGAGAAGGGGACCATCTTTCCTGATCCTGCTCATGGGGCCCAGATGTACTGACCAGAAGGATTTTCCAGGCTATAACTAAAGGAGAGGAGACTTGGGTACACAGGCTGAGGAGTGAGGTCGCAGAGGGACAGCTCTACTAGTTGTGAACTCTAGCAAAATAATGGAAACCCTGAATTTTGGTTCCAGGGCAGAGGAGTGAGTTGAAGCTTATAGCTGCCTGAGGTATCACAGGAAGCAAGAGTGTTCTTGGTAGCAACAGTATTAGGAGCCCTGGTCAAAATCCAGGGATGAAGATGTCACTTATAGATCAAGATGTGAACCAGAAGATCAGTGACTCTACCTGGCTTTTCATTATAGGACATTGGAGGAACCCAGGTCAAGGAGAAAATATTCTAAGCAACTAAGAAGAAGCATTTTAAATATCATGAAGCTACAGTACAGTTAACACAAGATTTTGTAGCTTCTACATTAAAAGACCAAAAGGCATGGAATAGAACATTCCAAAGAGCAAAAGAACTGGGTTTGCAATCAAGAATAACTTCCCCAGCAAAGCTTAGTGTAATCCTGCAAGGAAAAAAAAACCATATATACATATATATGCATATATATATATATATACTAAAGGACTTTCTAGTATTCTTGAGGAAAAGACTAGAACTGAATACAAGATCTGACATAAGAATCAGGAGAAACATAAAAAATTTTACTGAAAGACTAAATATAAGGTATTTAATAAGGATCAGCTATATACTTCTTATATGGAAAAATATTTGTAACCATTACTGGGATAGCTTGTAAGAATATATATACATACATACATAGATATGTAGAAAAAAACTATGTATAGTTTTAAAGTATGTGTGTGTGTGTATGTGTGTGTGTGTGTGTGTGTGTGTATTCTTTGAAAGAAAAAATATATATGGTTTGGGGTTGAGTTGATTATGATGCAAGGATCCTAAAAAACAAAAGTGTATAGGAAGAGTTAAAATAGAGCAAATTATCTCAAACAAAAGAGGCATGAATGGAAGAATTTTTACAGTGGAAAGGAGGATAAGGTGAAGGGTGGATATACTATGGGAACCTCATCAGAACTGGGTTAAATAAGGATTAACATATATATTTAGTAGAGTATAAAAGCTTTCTTAACATATAGAGAAATAGGAGGACAAGGGAAAAGGATGAGAGAGGGACTTTTAGAAGGGTATACAGATTAGAGAAACAGAAAAAATTATATGAAAATAAAATTAATTTAAAAATTTTAAAATTCACTGTTATTCCCACCACACCATAGCATCCATTAATTCATTCAGGCTACAAACATTTATTGGGTGACTATTAGGTTCAAGGACCCTGAAGCATTCACCAGCAGAGCAATGGTATTATAAAGTTTAGATTAACTATGAATCTTTAGATAAGGGGCTGCTAGATGACACAATGGATAAAGTGCTGGGCCTAGAGCCAGGAAGATGAATTCAATTCCACCCTCAGATATTTACTAGCTGTGGGAACCTGGGCAAGTCATTTAGCTCTGTTTGCCTCAGTTTCCTCACCTTTAAAATGAGCTGGAGAAGGAAATGGCAAACCATTCCAATATCTTTGCCAAAAAAGCCCCAAATGGGGTCATAAAGAATTGGGCACAAGTGAAAAATGACTTAACAACATGATCTAAAAGAATTGATTGTGCAGAGAAAATAAGAACATGAAAATACATTGGAAGGCTGTTGTAATAGTCCAGGCTGGTGGTGATGTAGACATGGTGGTGCTGAATATAAAAAGAAGGCAAAGAAGTTGGAGATGCTACAATGAAAATGATGATTACTTGAAGCAGAAGGAAAAAATCAAACACCACCAAAGTTTCAGACAGGAGAGACTGCATAGATGGAGGATCTGCTATTAGAGATCATGGAGTCCAAAGCGGAAACAAATTTAGGAAAGAGAAAATAAATTCCATTTTGAATAAATTGAGTTTGGGGTGGAAACAGGAGGTCCAAATGGAGATGTCTTATAGACCCCAGCTTCTTAAACTATGGTTTGCAACCTCATATAGGATCTTAGAACTGAATGTGGGAGTTGCAAAATTATGATTTATAAATCATGTGTTTGATTTATAAATCAGTAAATGTTTGATTTATATACCCAGGGTGTTATAAAAATTTCTCAGGCAAAAAGCGACTGTGAGAGGAAAAAATTTAAGTAGCCCTGTTATAAATGATGAGAGATATAGATAGGAGGGTCAGAAAAGAGATGTCGACTAGAGATAGATATAAAGATCTGAAAGCTGTGTGTAGGTGAAGTCATTGAAGCAGTGGATGTTAATTGGCAAAGAAGGGCATAAAGAGAAGAGAGGAGATCCAAGGAATCAGGGGGAATCCTTATCTTTTGGGGTGAACAAGAGAATGAAAAGTCAGTGAAAAAGACAGAACAAGCTTATGTAGAAGAAAATACAGGAAATGTGTGTCTCTGTAGCCAAAGAAGGACAGAGTACCTAACAGATAAGAGAGATTAGCAGTATCAAATGTTGCAGAAAAGTCAGAAGATGGAGCCTGAAGAAAATAAGGTCATTAGTCATCTTTGATGAGGCAAAAGTCATATTGGAAATTGAAAAGAAGAAAATGGGAATGTGGAAATAGGAATGGTAGCAATTTTTAAAAATAGTACTAACAGAGAGTAAAGAAATAAACTAATGGCTTTATGGATAGGTTAGAGCAGTCAAGGAAAGGATTTTTTTAAGAAATGGGGAAATCTAAACTTATTTGTGAGCAGAAAGGGAAGAACCACTGTGTGACCCTGGGCAAGTCACTTAACCCCAACTGCCTCAGCAAAAAAAAAAAAAGAAAGAAAGAAAGGAAGGAAGAAAGGAAGAACCAGTTGAAAGGGCAGGTTTTAAGATGCATGTGAGAAAGACAAAGGCTGTACTAGCAGGCTTGAATATAATCAAAAGTACAAGAAGATAATTGCTTCTTCACAAATACCTGATAAAGAAAACATGGTAGTGTGGTTAGGGCACTGACATTGGAGTCAAGGTGCTCTAGGTTCAAATTCCCTCTCAGACATTTACTAACTGGCAAATCACTGTACCTCTCCCAGCCTAAGGTAATTTGTCTACAAAATGAGGGTGATGGACTAATGGCTTTTTTGCTCATGTCACAAGTAAAAGAACTGTCAATGCTCAGCTTAGAGAATAGACTTTATATTTATTGTAAAAATTATTTATTAAGCACCTATTGTGTGCCAACTGGGTGTTGGAGATAGCTTGACAAAAACAAAATCCTTGCTCTCAAGTATATTAATTACAAAGATGATAACTTCATGTATTTGAAGGACTTGACATCTGGGAAAGGAATTAGCTCTGGTCTTTCAGGCCCAGAAAAAAGAACTTGAAACTGTGAGTAGAAGTAACGAAATATTTCCAAACATTTAGAACTATCAAAAATGGAACTTATTTTTCCTTTTCTTTTCTGATGGTGTTCAAATGAGTAAAGACTTAACTCTGCAAATAGGATGGCACTTAGCCTGTTGCAATTTCCATTATGATTCTTCATGAAAAAAAGTAATAGAAATAGCTGTAGCTTTTGGGAGATTCAAAAGGATGGAACAGTAAGCACCAGATGTTGGAAAGCTGGAGTCCATTCCAGGATATTCTAGAAGCTAAGAATGGATAAAGGAGACAGCTGTAACCATGAAAAGTGACTTGCTCAACTCTAGCCCTGTAGTAGAGACAAAACTCATCCACATATAAGCTATTCTTCTGGACAAGACTTTGGTGGGATGAATGTTCTATAGCAAATGCTTTAAGTAGAAACTCATTCTTCCCAAAGACTGAGGTGATAGGTGGGAGAGTGTATACCCTCAGTTGGGGAAGGGGAAAATGCTTTCTAATTTCTGTTCTTTTTTATCTTTGTTTTTTAAATTTTTTAATAATTACATTCAAAACAAAAGGGTTTTTTTTGAATTCTAGATTCCCTCCCTTACTTTGACACACAATTAAGAAACAATTTTTGAAGTAATATAAAACATTTCCATAAAAGTCAAATTGTAAAAAACAAACAAAAAAATCATAGATCTCCCACCCTAATAAAAACAAAAAACTGTTAAGGAAAAATAGGTTAAAATAAGAGAGAGAGAGAGAGAGAGAGAGAGAGAGAGAGAGAGAGAGAGAGAGAGA
>JAJPUD010002090.1:153785-256152 GCA_023553655.1 Myrmecobius fasciatus
ATATATATATATATATATATATATATATATATATATACATACATGGACAGACAGAGACAGAGACAGAGATAGACAGAGACAGACAGAGACAGAGACAGAGATAGAGATAGACAGAGATAGAGACAGAGAAACAGAGTCAGAGACAGATAGAGAATTCCTCTTGATTTAATGTAAATTTCTTGAAGACAGAGACTTTTTCATTTCTGTTTTTGTATCCCGAGGTACCTAGTATAGTATCTAGCCCATAATAAGAAGCTGTTAATTGATTGTTATAAAGTAAATACAAAGATTCCAGGAAAGATAAGTTCTGTATAGATTGTGATGAGCTTTAAATGCCAAATAGAGTTAATATTTGATTCTAGAGTCAAGAGAGTTTATTGAATAGTGGAGTGACATGGCCAGACCTATATTTTAGAAAATTCACTTTGGCAGCTATGTGGAGAACGGATTGAAGTACAGAGAGCAGAAAAGCAAATTAGGAGGCCACTGCAACAGTTGAGTCAAGAGGTAATGAGAGCCTGAACTAGGGTGAGTGGGGAAAGATTCACAAAATGTTGTGGAGATAAAAAAAAAGTCAAGATTTGGGAGTTAATTGCATATGTGAAGTGAGTGGAAGTGAGGAATGGAGGATTGATGTCAAAAAGAATGATGTTGCCCTCAAATGAAACTGGAAAATTCAGAACATGACAGAGTTGGGAGGAAAGATAATGTAATAAGATCTTGAGTGGAGATTGCAACCCACCTATGTCTTCTCTTATGTGATTCCATACTATTCAAAATGGGAGCATGTAGGAATTACTACTGAAGAAGGAGTTACAGTGGGCAAGTTCTGGAAAATAAAGGTATGTTTGTGTTGGAGACACAATGAAATACAGTCTTCATTGATTACCAGTCTGAAGAAATAAGTTTTACCTTTGGTGTTCACCTTACAAAGTTAATAGAAATGTATCTTTCTTTTTACATTGGAATGCTCACATTGTAAGTATTCTTTGCCAATGAGATTTCTTCCTCTGATAGGATTATTTCTCTCAGAACCTCTATGTAACATGAGCACCTTAGATAGCCAGATGTCCTTCACCTCTGGGTTATATTCTGGACATTCTCTACCATGTCCTCATAGCCTTTGTGGTATCCCTCTTTTTAGTTTCTTTTTGCAGTTAGAACATAAACTCTCTGGGAATGTGAACTATCTTTCCATTTGGATTTGGATTTTCAACATTAAGCACAGTGTTGGAACATAATTGGCACTTGATAAGTACTTGTTGACTACCTTTTATAATATCAAGTTGTCTATTAAAGTTGGCAGGGAACAGGAATTTACATAAATGAAATGATTTTGAAAGAGTGGGGACATCAGAATGGCATATTCATAGAACTGTGGACATAAAGGTCTAGACCAGTATTGAAATATTATGTAACTGCTGGTTATTATTTTTAGCATCATCACTATCCTCATCATCATGGAATCCAATTCCCTCATTATTATAGATGAGGAGACTAAGACCCAAAGAGTTCAGTTAACTTGCCCAGGACATATAAGTATATTTTAAGCCTGGATTTGAATCCAAATCCTTTGATTTTAGAACTATTGGGCTTTCCATTATACTAGATAGATAGACAGACAGAAGACAGACAGACAGACAGGCAGATAGATAGATATTTCAAAGTGTCTATGCCTCCCAAATCTTTATACCTTTCTAGTATCTTACAGATATTACACTCCATCCTCACAAAAATCCTGTAAGGTGGGTCATAGATTTATTATTAATCCCAATTTACAAATGAAGAAACCACAGGTCAAAGAAGCTGTTACTCAACTGAGCTAATACAAATAAGTGGCAAACCCTGAAATCAAACTGAGGCATTCTAATTCTGAACTTAATGTTCTTTCATGCTGAACAGCATTTTAAAATAGCATTATTATGAAGTTGAAACAAAATGGAAATAGCTAGATGATCTAGATGAATAGAAAGTATAATAAAGACTGAGGTAAGGTCATGAATAAGGGTAAGGCTATTACTTGAATTGATTTACACATAAATGGTGTAGGGGAAAGAATGTTGAAATTACTATATTTAGGATACAGATTCTACTCCCTTTCTCTGTCACTCCCAGAGAGTTCTTGAGCAAAGTCATATAATTGTTCTCTGCCTCGGTTTCCTCATGAAGAAAATGAGGGAGCTATACTAGATAGGACTTAGTGGACTAAGATCTCTGCCAGTTCTAAATATATGATCCCATTCAGTGATGTTCTAGCAGTCAGAAATCTTTGAACACCAGAAGGGAACTATTTCCTCTTTTGTGGGGGTGGACACATACATGAAACAGGATGAATAAGCCATCTTCAACTACTTATTTACAAAGAATACTGGCTAGGGAGAGTAAAATAAAATATTACAGTATAAGTGTTGCAAAAACATTTTCTGCACTAAATAATATTTTCTTTGACACAAAATTCAAAGTGTGAGTCCCATTCAAATGGAAACTACTAAATGAGAAAATACAACTTGAAGTCCTATTTCTATAATAATAATAATATTGTTACAGTAGTGCTTTGAGATTTAAAAGGGGTTTCCTTGCAACGTCACAATGATATTGGCAGTGCAAATGGTATGGTCTCCATTTCAGGATTTGAGTCTAACAGATTTTTCCATGGTTATAGATCTAGTAAGTGTCCAAGTCAGGATTTCAATTTAATTAAACAAGCATGTATTAAGTGCCTACCATACACAAGGTGTTGGAAATAAAGACATTAATCCCTAAAAATCTGAAGTCAGATCCCTTCCCATTCATAAGTTCAGTGCTTGTTTCACCATATAACCCTGTTATTTCTGTATAGCTTCATAGCATTATCATTTGATAATAATGTCATACAAGTCAGAGTGTATAACTGGCTACATTTTAAATCCAAACAAAACATGCAAATTGTTTTGCCTCCGAACATTTCTGTTGTGATTGAGTCATTTTTCAGTCCTGAATCTTCATGACTCCATTTGGGGTTTTCTGGGCAAAGATACTGGAGTGGTTTGCTATTTCCTTCTCCAGTTCATTTTACAGCTGGGAAAACTGAGGCAAACAAGTTAATGACTTGCCCAGGGTCACACAGCTAGTGTCTAAGGACAGGTTTTAGCTAAGGAAGATGTCTTCCTAACTCCAAGCCTAGCAGTCTGTCTACCATGCCACCTAGCTGCTCTTTGGGCATCTCTGTTAACTTTTAAAATCCTGTCTCCTAAACCACAGAGAGGGATAGCTGGGCACTAGCTTTGAGCTTTGAGCTTTGAGACAATTTAGTAATTGTCTCAAAATTAATAGTTCATACTGAGTTCAGCTGAAAGTGGCACAGTATGGGACACGGGCTGTGAAGTGAAGATGTGTTCAAATATGACCTTAGTCCTTGTGTGACCCTTGACAAGCACTTAAATTCTAGGTACTTTAGTTTCCTTATCGAGAAAATGGTGATAATAGCAACCAAGGCCTAGGGTTATTATGAGGATAAATGAAATTATAGTTGTGAAGTAATTTGTAAATTTTAAAGTAGTCCATAAGTGCTATTATTCATTTAGAGCTGCTTTTGTCAGTCTTAGATTCACTGGAGTGTGAAAATATGAAAATAGAGTCTACAAAACATGAAATTGATTAAAGAAAATATGAAAGCCATTATAATGTGATGGCACATGAAAATGAGAAGGAAAGGCAAGAAAAAAAGTGAAAATGAAATACAAAAGTTATAAAGCTGTCAAGGTAAGGGTCATTACACGGGATAAAAGAGACCAATATGAGACAAAACTACTGAATACTTAGTGTTAGCAATTCTAATTATTACTTCTAGATCCAAGGGGGGAAATATGTTGACAAGGAAACTGTAAATTTGTCCACATACATATAGGCAGATGAATGAGGATAAATTGCAAAGTCTTGTGGTTAAGAACTATGGCAATGCTACAACGGTAACTAAAGGAATTGCTAGTGTAGAAATGCCCAGGAATGAAGGCGGCTGGAATACGAACTGGTCTGTGAGTGAGGGAATAGGGAAACTAAGAACAATACGTGCCTTTGATTCTTTGAACGTGGAGGTAGGGAAAGACCACTGAAGAAGGAAGAGGAACAGGCGCAATTTTAAACGTGCTGAGTTTGGAAGAGGCGCCAGGGCCGCCTAGGAATATCTGGAGGAAAGTAAGAAGAGGAGGATGCAGGAGCGCCCCAGCACCGCCCTGCAAACCCTCTTCCAAGGGCTGCGAGGTTGGGGGGCTGAGTGTTCCCCGATGGGGCGGAGGCGCAACGCCCTTACTGGGCGATGGTTGTCATGGTTTCCGGAGTCACATGGATGGGCGCTGCGCCCCCTCCCTCCAGCGAGAGCAGGCGGGGCGTGGGTTGGGCTGGGCTCACAAGGGGGTAGAGGAGAGACAGGGCGGGCGCGGGAGGAGCTGGAGATGCTGCCGCCCCTCCGGGGCCGTAGTTCCCTGACTGCTTTTCTCAAGAAGCCAGAGCGCGGGCAGGCGAGCGGTCGGTGCCCAGGGGTCGACCCTCACTGCTTGCGGCTAGCTCTGTTGCCTCGGCTCTGGGCGCGCAGCCGGCGCCTGGCCTCAGTCCGGGACTGCCAGCTGCCGTAGTCGCCCCGGGGAAGGACGCGGTGCCCGTGGAGTCCCGCTGCCCCCAGCGGCGGGGGCCAAGGCGGCCAGCGCAATGAGCAGCATCGAGATCCCCGCGGGGCTCACGGAGCTGCTGCAGAGCTTCACTGTGGAAGTGCTGAGGCACCAGCCTGGGGACCTGCTGGAGTTCGCCCTGCAGCACTTCACTCGCCTTCAGCAGGAGAACCGGCATGAGGGAGGCCCTGGCGCTGGTGACCTACCTGGAGCCACTGGGAGCGGCACCCCCAGCCGGGGGGTCAACTTTGCGGAGGAGCCAGTGCAGACCGAACCCCAGAACGGGGAGGAGGAGGACGAAGAGGAGGAATCCGGGGACACCGGGGCATTCAACGGTGAGCACTTCCCTTCTTTGACAGAGCCGAGGATAGACCAGACTTCCCCCTCCCTATGTGGTCTCCCCCCCTCCCTCCTGTCTCTTTCTTTACCCCATTCTCCTCTTGTTATCTTTCCTTTTCCTTTCATTCTCCACTTCTAGCGCCCACATCTTTCCTCCATTCTCCTGTCTTTCCTTCTCCTACCTCCTCATCACCCATTTCTGTCACTTCTCTTCGCCCACCTGCCATTTCTGCTCTCCCCGATGTCACTACCTCCTCTTTCTCCACTTCATCTCTGGATTTTGAAGACGTGAAAGAAAGAAGCCTCTCCCTTGTCCTTCACTTTAATTTCCTGAGTTTAGAGAGGGCTTGGAGAAGAGGCAGCCAAGGAGGGCCCTTGGTTAATAACTTTTAATGGGATAGATAGATTGGTGATAAAAGATAAAAAAAACCTCGTGTTATGCATGGAGAGAACTGAGGAACTTGCTGACCCCCGTTATCCCCTTTTTTCGGGGCATCTAGAATGTCCAGAGATGAAAAATAGGATTGACATCCAATCCTTTGTTACTGCTGTTAGTACCAAAAACTCTCAGGAAAGCAAGGAGAAAGGAATCAGAAACATTGTGGGGGGGAAATTGACTTAACCGTCTTTGAAATAACATAATTCATTACTTTCAATTTATCCATTCAGCTCGATTTTTTAAGCTTGCTACAAAAAGATAAGGACCTTTCTTAGCCTGAAACCCTTGAGGCTCTTATAATGGAGAAAAGGGGCAACAGCTTCTAAAATTTAAATCATACATTGAATGTAGTGTTATTTTCTGCTTTATGTGTGAAGGAAAAACCACTCTAAGTACCTTCTAAAGCTTTAGAATGGAAAGCTGGTGAGTAATTGTAAGGGACTGTGCCAGACATCAAAACTAGGAAGAGAATGAATGGAAAAGAAAAAGGCATTTTTGCAAATAGCTGCTCCTGGCAAGTCCCACCCCTTCTGCTTACACTCCTCCAGCTCTACCACACACTCACCCTCTTTTCTTTTCACAGTATGACTGAATTCCATCTCTTTTACTTCTCAGACTTAGAAAAGCATGCTGTGTATGTGTTTTCTTGGTGGTATGTGGCACATATACAAACAGCATTACACTGGATTTTATTTTCTCTGTTGTAATATTGGGATTGTGTATAAGTCTGCAGTGAATGCATTTAAATATGGGTCTTTTGAATTTCTCTAATGTTTCCAAAAAGACATTTCTTTTCTTTGTGGAATTATATACCAAAAGGTATCATAAGGTTACTGAAAAGCCCATCATTTCAAGATTATTCATAATATGCTGAAATTAGTACTGGATGAAAGAGAATCAAGTTTTTTTTTTCTTTTTTTCTCCTTACCCTTTTTCACTGGAGGGAGTTGTGACCCTTTTAATGTCTGTTAGCTCAGAGCAATTAGCATTATTATTTTTTTTTTTTGTGGAGGAGCTGTTGTGACCCTTTTAATGTCTGTTAGCTCAGAGCAATTAATCTTTTGGTGTCTTTTTTCACCACTGGAATTAAATTTTCTTAGCAAAAAAGAAAGTAAAAGAAAATTCTGTGCTTTTATTTTATGGGAAGGAAAAACAAATAATAGATTAAATCAAAAAGGCAGAGGCAACTAATGCTTCTATTAGTCTTTCCTTAGAGGAAACTAGAAAAAGGAATTAGATACTCAGACTGTGAAACTGGAAAATCAAATAGAGAGGAAAGATTTGGTAAATTACTATAATATGCATTTTCTAGATGCATTTTCTAATATTAAACAATGCTTTTAGAGTTGCATGGTGCTTTCTTGAGAGTCAATGTAATTAAATGGATAGAGAACTAAGACTGGAAAAAGGAATATCTGGTTTAAAATCCTACCTCTCATACCTACCAATTGAGTGACCATGGGTACCTCACTTGTTAACCTTTAAGCAAATCCAGACTAGTCCCTAAAGCAGTAAATTATTTTAAAAAATCATTTGTCTACATGGTCAAGGGAGTTTTTATATGGATGAAAACAATTTTTGGATGGAAAAAGAAAACTTTGTTACTGTTTATTGCACTTAATACATAGTTTCATTTTTATGTTTGCAAAAAACAAATCAACTTGTTGACAATGAAAGATATCCATGTTTTTGAGAGTTGTAAATTTCTTGAAGGCAGATATTTTTAGTACCATTGGATGTCAGCAAATAGTAAGAATTTAATAAGTATTAACTAAAATATTTGAATAAAACTTATGACTTCATGGTATGAAAAACTCCCTCTGTCAATACTGCTCTGGACCTGATTTGCAATTTATACTTAGATTAATTAGAGAGGTGTCCAGAACTCTTAAGAGGTTAAGTAGCTTGCCCAAAGTAACATAGCCCTTCCAAAAACTGAATTACTTACCCATCCAAAATTCACTGTATTGATTAAAACATACCCCCCCAAAAATTGGCAAGAGTTTTTGAAGGACTACCCATTTTGAGAACAGAAACATGAATAGGGAAGTGTCAAGAGAATGTAAAATGAATCCAGGATAGTGCCATTAAAAAAAAAAGGTCCAAAAATGAGTCTTAAAAATTGTCCTATATATTTGACTCTTGTATCCAGAAAAAATCCAGGAAAAGAAAACATAATGTAAATCTGTAAATCACCTTGAAGACAAATGAGTGTTGAATAAAGGTAGCAAGAGAGAATAAAAAATAAGCCCTACCCATCTAATATAATTTATTATGGCAGAGCAGAAACTCTATGAGATCAAAGCATAATGATAGATGTAATCTGGCTTGACTTTAGCATTTAAGCCTTTCTCAGAGGACATGCAAAATGTGCTGTTCTTCCTCCATGAAAGTGACACTACTGACCTTCAGTAGAAGCATTTCCTTTTAATTGTTTTTCTAGTTGTGGTGAAGAATTTTTGTTCATCCATCTATACTATTTCTTCTAATTCCCGTGATTTGAAATGTTGAGCATAATATGTAGTCATGGAACTAACTCTAGTTGATGACAAGCACGTGACCCTGACCATACTGATACTGAGCTTTGACTAAATAAGCCAAGCAACCCAGATAATAAATTGGAGAAGTATATTCTAGACCAGAGCTTAGAAGTTTAAGGTGATTGGGGCCATAGGATCATAGATTTAGAAGTGAAGGGGATCTTAGAGACCATCTAGTACATGTTATTTTATAGATGAAGAAACTAAAGTCCACAGAGATTATAAGGTTACAAAGATAGAACATGAAAGAAGCAAAATGTGCATGCAGGTCAGACTCTATAACTCCAAATGTAGTGCTTATAATTTTTTTGAACCCACAATCAGGACAAGAAATTTGACAATTTATTTTCTCTTTGGTTTTCACATTTTTTCACAAGTTTTCATGTAGTCAGTCGACTTTGAAATCTGTACTTCCTAAGAAAACCCAGGATCTTACCCATATTCCTATGGGTCAAAGTGGTAGTTGAAATAATTTTGAGTAGCATATCCAAAGTCAACCCTAGAAAATTAGAAGTGGGTGAGTTTTCTCTCTGGCATCATAAAACCTGCCATTATTAAAGCCAGTTTCTCTGTTTTGGCCTTCTGCTTTTTCCCTAGTTCCATACTCTTTCCCCCCCCCCCCCCCCCAGCATACTTGCCTTTATCCTCCTTCCCTCCTGCCCTTGGGCTCAGCTGACTGTCAACTAATCTTGATAATGTGCTAAATTATAATTCGGATGTTAGCTGATAATGATTTGAAGTGTGACTTCTCTCAGGATAGTGAAAAATGGAAGACTTGGCATACTGCCTCTGAAAGCTAATGATCTCTGGTCTGGACTGAGTTCTTTAGGATGTGTAATTGGATGGAAAGTTGTATTAGTATCTGACTTGGAATGGAAATGTTAAATTAGTCATTTAAGTTCTGCTATTTAATATTTTAATATTTTCATCATTTATCTAGTGGGCAAACTAAATAGCAATGTAACATGACAGAATGCCTTCACTTTACTACTAATTATCTGTGTGAATTAGGAAAATTATTTATTCTATCTGTGCTTTAGTTTTCTCAATTACTAAATACGGATAACTATAATTTATAAACAGTGGGATATTGTGAATATAGAATGAGAGAACAAATTTGAAAGCCTTTTAAAAACAACATTTGCATAAAACTACCAAGTGCAGTATTTTGTGACAGATTTATTGAATTTGATATTTGTTGGTCAGTAAGTTCTGATATTGGGATAGAAATTTCCTTTGATATTATAGGTAGATAGATTATATTTTCATCAATTTTGCACGTGCTACCAAAGGATAGTGGAATCAATAGTGAATGGCATCTGAGGAGGTAAGACTGAAATTTAAAATAAGCTTTATAGCTTCGAGACATATTCAGAAATTAAAATAAAGCATAAGGATAAGTGTGAGGTAATATATCTAGGAAGAAAAAATAAACTACAAATGTAGAATAGGAAAGAACTATTGCATTTTCTATTGATCATATTTCCTTCTCAATACTCTCTTCTTTGGAATTCTTTGATATTGCATGCTCTTGCCTGGTCTTTGCTCATTCTACCTCTCACTTCACCCTCCCTCCAGCCCTTAAATATGGTTGTCCTCCAAATCTCTTTCTTTGGGTCTCTTCTTTTTTCATTCTCTTGGCAGCCTTACCAATTCTGATAACTTCAGTTACTAACTTTGCAGGTGACTACCAAAGCCTTTTCTCTAAATTTCCCCAAATTCCCATGTTTTCAGTGATCTGTTGGACATTTTCATATCATCATTCTTCTGGCATTCAAAACACAACATGACCAAAATATATTGTCCACCAGAAGCATAAGTCAGTCTCTAACTTTTCTACTTTCTTTCTATGCCCACATGGATTTCTCAGTCATCTTTGACTTTTTCCTTACTTTTGCCAACTAAGCTAGTTGATTCTGCC
This sequence comes from Myrmecobius fasciatus, assembly GCA_023553655.1. Taxonomy (NCBI): domain Eukaryota; kingdom Metazoa; phylum Chordata; class Mammalia; order Dasyuromorphia; family Myrmecobiidae; genus Myrmecobius; species Myrmecobius fasciatus. Next base: position 163,668 of record JAJPUD010002090.1, read on the forward strand.
ATTTTATCTTTTGCAACTCCACTAGTTCACTGTCATTCATAACTAATTGTTTCTTACACAGAATATAAGAATAGCCTCCTATTATTCATCCTGCTTCAGGTCTCTCCATCTTTTATATGGCTGGTTGATGATGTCATTTATGCATTCAAAAACCCTTGGTAAATTTCTGTTGTTTACTGAATAAATATAAATTTTTTATCCTAGTATTCAAGACTCCTCACAATCTGACTTTAGTTTCAGAAAAAGTACTAGATTTGCATTTAGGGACTTATTTGAATTCTGCTCTGCCTTTTACTATCTATGTGGATATGAGCAGGTCACTTAATTTCTTTAAGTCTTTTATTGTTAAGTCATTTATTAAGTCCTTTTTGGGTGGGAAGAACAGTGCTAGGCACTGGAATTGCAAAAGCAAAATCAGTCCTTGCTTTCAAGAACTATGTATTGGAAGGAAATTGGTAGATTAGAGATGCTTAATCTAGAGTCTATGAACTTTTTAAAAAGTATTTTGATAACTGTTTCAATATAATTAATTTCTTTTGTAATCATATTTTATGTATTTAAAGACATCATTCTGAGAAGGGATCCCTAGGCCTCACTGGACTGCCAAAAAGGTCCCTTAACAACAAAAAGGTTAAGGACCCCTGAAATGGATATAAAATAGATAAAGAATGATTTTGATATATGGGACAGTGGGGCAGGAAAGGTTTCTTTTTAGTTTGGGCACTCGAGCTGGACCTTGAAGGAAATTAGAGATGAGAGACAGATTTGAGGAGGAAGTATATTTTGGACATAGGGAATAGTTTCCAATATTTCTGCAGAAACAAGAAATAGGCTATTCCATGTGACAAACAGCAAGTAGAGCAGTTTGACTGGACTCTAGTTTATATGGAGAAGAGGAATGTGCAATAAAGTTAGAAAGGTTGGTTGCAGATATGTTATAAAGGTTTTCAAATGCCAATAAGAAGATTTAGATAATTAATATAGAGATAATGAAGAGCCATTAAAGTTTATTGATTAAGGGGATGATTTGGTCAAATTTGTGCTTTAGAAACATCAGTTTGCCAGCTATGTGATGCATATATTTGAGAAAGGAGAGATCTGAAATAGGGAGACCAATTAGGAGACCACTGTAATTATAGTTGTAAGGACCTGAACTAGAGTAATGACTATGTGAATAGAGAGAAAGTGATGGATTCAAGAGATGTGGAAGACAAAATGACAAGATTTGATGACGTATGTAGGGTAAGTGAAGAGGTGGAATATGACACCAAAGATTTGAACCTGGGACCTTGACTAAAAGAAAGAAGTTCAAAAGGAGTTAAAAGGAGGGAAAAGTAAGTTCAGTTTGACATATTTTGAGTTTGGAATGACTGTAGCACATTTAATTTTTAAGAATCCTGTTTTCAATTGGGCAATTCTAGAATGGACCTCAGGAGAAAGACTGGAACTTGAAATACTGAATTGAGAGTCATCCTCATAGAAATAATAATTGAAGTCACAGTGAATGAAGTCAACTAGAGACAATAGAAAGAGAAGAAAGTTGGAATCTTCTTCCACAGTTGTTAATACATTAATAATAATGATCTGCCCAAAGTTGAGGAATAAGAAAAAGGGAGTGGGGAAGTGAAGGAGAGGGTAATATACAGTGTCAAATTATGTAAAGAGGTTAAAAAAAAGATTGAGGGGCAGCTAGGTGGAGCAGTGGATAGAGCACCAGCCCTGAAGTCAGAAGGACCTGAGTTCAAATCTGGTCTCAGACACTTAACACTTCCTAGCTATGTGACCTTGGGCAAGTCACTTAACCCCAATTGCCTCAGCAAAAAAAAAAATTATTAGATTTAGCATATAGGAAGTCAATGGTAAGTTTGGAAAGGGCTTTTTCAATTAAGAGATATTGTTGAAAGTTAGATTGCAGAGGGTATAGAAGAGATGTCAAGGGGAAGAACTGAATCATGAATGTAGATGGCTATTTGTAGGAGTTTTCCTGAAAAAGGAAGAGGTATAGACAACTTTAGGAGATACTATGGTCTGGAAAAGGTTTTTGTTCTGTTTTGTTTTGTTTTGTTTTGTTTTGTTTTGTTTTGTTTTGTTTTGTTTTGTTTTGTTTTGTTTAAAGGATGGAAGAGATGTAGGTATATCTGTAGCCAGCATGGAAATTTGTAAAATTCATAATCAAAGTAGGTGATCTCTAATGTCCAATCAAGAAGCTTTTATTAAACACTTGTATTGTGCCAAGTACTGTCCTAGGTGCTGAAGATGCAAATTATAGAAATGAACCTGTTCTTTTGCTCCATATTCCTCCTGCAAAAGTGCAATTTGCAGGCCTTTATACCTTCTTCTCCTGTGTAAATCAGTTTTAGTCTTAAGTCTTCCACAGATGCTAGAGGCCTTCCTTTGACTCTCTTTACTTGTGTGAATACTCGTGAACCCCATCAGTAAGATGTTTCCCACTATATATCAGATTCACCTTTTCTAGTTATGCTTCTCTGTTGATAACCTTTACACTACTTAAACCTACCACTTATATGTAATTCCTTCTTGGCAATATATTTACCAAGCACCTCTCCATTGTCCTTTGGGTGACACACAACTTGAATTCTTTCAGAAGCTGGGTATATTTGTGACTTGTAACCATACATAATAATATTAGTGTTACAGTGAAACCTTTGTTTCAGGTGAAAACAAGTAAAATCATTGCCTAGTAATTTCCCAGAGCATTTTAATTTGCTCTCTCTTCTCCTGTCTAATTCTGGGTCCAGATAGTTATCTGACTCACTGTTTATTAATATCAAATTGGACAATAAGCAAAGAAATGTATGACCACAAAAGGTGGACAGAGAAAAGGAATTCTATAAGATCATTTGAGTATTGATTTTTGTTTATTTGTTTTACCTCTCATATTTAATGCTTTATTAGAAATATATAGTTTAATCAGAGAGGTAGTAGTGAGTCTGAGCAGGGACTATTGTCCTAGCTCTGCATGTCTCTGTGTGTACATGTGTGTGTGTGTCTATGTGTCTCTGTATCTATGTGCATGCACTTGGTATTCAAACAAGCCCCATGTGTGCTTCCTCCTCAAAGCTCTTGATGAATTGTTTGGATAGAAAGATGGCCAAATAGATTATCACTGAGGCACTGCAATAAGGTTTAAAAATGTCATTTCCCTTGGAGTAGTTTGGAGATCACTATGTCTAAATGCCTTGGGAGATGTAGACAGGCCTGGTGGCAATGGCAATGTGATAATGAGGTGCTCAGAATTCTCTCTGAAGATGTCTGTCTTGCAGAACTGTGCCAGGAAAGCCTTCCACTCCTCAGTACTTCAGTTTAAACCACAGGATTTCATGACCGTGTAAGGATTGTTTAACCTTGTTAACTAAGAAGGCAGCAAATTCTTCTCAGGAATTTATTAAAAGCAGGTCATATTTTTGTCTGCTTGGAATTTTTTTAAGTTCTTGAAATGAGTTAGGAAGAGCAATAAGGAAAATAGACCAAAGCAACTTCTCAACATCTCTCCCATTACTAAAAGATATTGAGAATAATACTACACCAGTGAAATGCCAGAAATATAAAATACTATTTTCCTCTGCCACTCACAGTTAAACTATCTACCCAGCAGGAACTTGCAAGAAGTATTCATCAATTCAAGGACAGCAAAGAATAGTTGCAGATTTTACTTCAGGCAAATACCCATTCACTCACAGCTAAAATCCTATTCTCTTTCTGTGGCTGATAGGGGTTTTTGGAAGACAAAACTATTTGTCAGATCTGCCTCGGGTAGTGGTTATAGCTGCCTTTAGATTGCTTTGGATAAATATTATATGTAGTAGACTGTAAGATTTTAAAAAGTTGAAAGGGATTTTGTTGCTGCTCTTGTTGTTTGGAGTGATTATAGAATTCTTGTGGAAGTCATCAGACATTTATGAAGCAGACACTGTGCTAAGTACTGCAGGCATAATATTAATTGAAATATCTTCTTTATTCTATTTAGACCAGTGTTCTGATTAGATTTAGATGAATTGAATTTGACAGTGCTGTTTTGAATATGATCATGAACAGGGTTTGTTATTTTTTTTTTATTTTTTTTTTTTGCTTTTTGCTGAGGCAATTGGGGTTAAGTGACTTGCCCAAGGTCATACAGCTAGGGAATGTTAAGTGTCTGAGACCAGATTTGAACTCAGGTCCTCCTGACTTCAGGGCTGGTGCTCTATCCACTGCGCCACCTAGCTGCCCCCTGTTATTGTTTTTTTTAAGGTTTTGTAAAACAGTAATTTTTTTATATTTTTAGAAAATAAACCTAGTGCTTGGACTTTTAAGGAGATAAAAATAATTGAAAAGTTACTTTTTTTTTTTTTTTTTTTGCTGAGGCAATTGGGGTTAAGTGACTTGCCTAGGATCACACAGCTAGGAAGTGTTACGTGTCTGAGACCAAATTTGAATTCAGGTCCTCCTGACTAGAGGGCTGGTGCTCTATCCACTGCGCCACCTAGCTGTCCCTGAAAAGTTACTTTTTAAAAGTAACAGCTAAATAATGGAATTTTATTTTACAGGTAATATAACTCATAAATTGGTATCAATATTGGATAGTATTGGTGGTGTTTTATGAAAGTAGTTATATGACTTTCCTTTATTTTAACAAGGTTTAGAGTTATATAAATTCTCATTTTGGTCTATAATCAGATAATTTATATCTACCCCATAATCAGAGAGCAGTTTTGAGATTCATATACTCCAATATACTACAGCTTGTCACATTAAAAATGAGTAATTACTATCTTAGTGTGTAATAGCTTCTTTTAGAACTTTGAGCAGGCCTGTGCTCCATTCAGATGAACTGTCACTTTGTATTATTACATTAGAACCCTAAATCATATCTATCTAAAAATGTTTTCCTTTAGTGTTTGTTTTTTCATATAACAAGGATTGTAAACTCAGCGAAATAATAAATGTCATGAAATTCAGACTATATATATCAATGTAAGAATTTAATATACATAAATATGAGTAATTTACATACATAAATATGAGTAATAAACTGATAATTAATTTGTACTTCATTCAAAAACATATTTATGTTAAGGAGCCACTACATTGCAAGCACTCTTCCAGGTCCTAAGGCTATAAAGATAAAAAAAAAACAGAGATGTTTCCCTTAAGGAACTCATATTTCTGTTGGAAATACTATGTACAGTGTGTTAAATATAATATACAAGGTATCCCAAAGATCTTAGCATACTTTTAAGCTTTAATAGCTTGATAGTTTTTATTGTTTATAGAATGTATAAGGTGGGGAGAAAGGGATAGAAATTAGACCTGCGATTTCATTGGTACAAAGACCTCTCAGGTAAGGAAATGCCTTCCAATAATGCAGTTTGGCACCTCCTCTACAACTGTCTCTGTTGTAGAAAGTTGCCTACAACTTTAAAGAGTGTGATTTGCCTAAGGTCAAAGTACCAAGGCAGGACTTACACCTAGGTCTCCCTGTCCTGAAGAGTGACCCTGTATCAGTCACACCACATTGTCTCTCATAAAATAGAGCTATAAAATGAAATTCTGGGAGAAGAAATTAGAAATTGGGAAAGGGGGAGTCTGCATAGGCTTTTCATAGGAAAGTTTAATCTGAGCTGAGCCTTGAAGAAAATCTTGAGACTGAGGTGAGGATCAATCCCATCCTAGCCATTAGAGCCAGCAACCCAGATGGAAGGTAGATTATGAAAAGGAGATAAATGTGTAAAAAAAAAACTAGCAAAAGTAGTCAGGAACCAGTTGTGAAAGTCTTTTAAAATTTTTAATAATGGCTTTTTATTTTTCAAAATACATGCAAAGATAGTTTTCAACATTTACCTTTGTGTTCCAGATTTTTCTCTCTCCCTTCCCTTCACTCCCTCTCTCCTAGACAGCAAGTAATCCAATAGAAGTTAAACACATGCAATACTTCTGAATATGTTTCCACATTTATCATACTACACACAAAAAATAATATCAGATCAAAAAGGGGGGAAATGAGGAAAAAACAAAAGCAAGCAAAGTGAAAGTGGTTAAAAGCCTACAGGCAAGATGGAGGCATTGGATTTGGCATATTCAGACTTGTTTTAGGGCTATTACTCTGGCAACTATATGGAGGGTTGATGTGAAAAGAAAGAGACTGGATGTAGAGAAAGCTGTCATAGACTTAGAACTGATTGAATGAATGAATCCAACTAGTTGCTAATATTGTTGATTCTACTTACACAATCAATCAACAAGCATTTATTAAATGCTTACTGTGTAACTGACACTGTGCTAAATTCTTGGATAAAAACAGAGAACATGAAACAACTACTTCCAAGAAGCTTACATGTTAGTGTGAAAGACAAATACATATACTTATATTTACAGAATAAATATGAAGAGAATAAAAACAAAAAATACAATGCTTTAAATAGAAAATAATTTGGAAGAGAGGGCACTAGACATTGGGCATCAGGAAAAACTTCATTTAGAAAGTGGTTTTTGATGATGAGCAAGATGTTTTCAGAAAAAAACCTGGAAGGTCTTCCATGAACTCAAGCAAAGTGAAATTTATACTAAGTAATAGCAATATTCTGAGATGATCAGCTGTAAATGACTTTGCTATTCTCAGCAGTACAGTGATCCACAACCCAGAGAAAAAACAGATTGTGTCTGAATATAGATTAAACCATTAAAAAGTGGTTTTTGAGCTGCATCTTAAAGGGAAAGAGACTCAGTGAGGTAAAGATGAAAGAGTGTATTCCAGGTCTTGGGAACAAGCAGTGCTAAGGCATGAAGAGGAGAGAAGGAATATTGTGTGTGAGGAACAGAGACAAGGTCACTTTGGCTGAAATGTAATATTGAATTGAAATGTAATGTCTAGTCATTTTCAATATGACTAGAAAGATAGGTAGGACTAGGTTGTAAAGGGTTTAAAAGTTAAAAATAAAAAGGTTTAAAAGAGGCATTTGTATTTTATCCTAGATAATTGGGAAAATCTTACACATCAATACTCAGCCACTGCTCTAGTTCAGGACTTCATTTTGTCTTGCCTGGATGCCCAAATGAAATATTTATAAATAGAGCTTAGCACAGTTCCTGGCACAGAGTACACACTTATATAAATGCTTATTCCCTCCCCATCTTATAATTTTAATAGCTTCCAAATTGGTCCCTCAACTTTCACTCTTCTCTTTCAAATCTATCTTCCTTATAATTGCTGAACAATGTTCCTAAAATACTAGTCTCACACCTTATCTATCTCTCCCTGAAAAACATTTAATGAATTCCCTCTTCACAACAAAATAGAAAATTTTCAGCTTGGTATTTAAAGCCTTCCAAAATACACCTTTCCAGACTTATTTCATGTAGTTCCTTTCATGTGTAAACACTTCTTAGGTCTAACTACACTGGGCTATTATCTATTGCTCAAACTTAACACACACAACAGGAGGAGAACATTTCTCATCTCAAAAGAGTCCAGGAAAGAGTTGAATTAGGTACAACTAAGTGTCTAACTTAGCAGTATTTGAAGAGAATACATCAAAAGGTTCAAAGCTTTTTAAATCATTTTCAGTTACATTCATACAACTGTGATGAATGAAGAGGTACTCATGAAGATCAGGATATGATGTTTAACTTTACCAAGTTCCAGTGAGCGATACATGCACTATAATTTTTTTTTCTTTTTTCCAAGATATTTTATTCCTCATGAAATGGGAATGGGCTTTAGGCTCATGTAGTGTCAACAGCCATTTATTCCTGATGGCTCTGCCTCTTCTTTTAAGGTCTCATCTTGATATGCAGAGGCTAGCCTAGTGTACTGAGGAGGCTAATGCATTTCTAAAATAATATTTTATTTTCCCCAATTACATGTTATAATAATTTTTAATATTTTGACTTTTAAATTCTTTTTTTCTTTGCAAAACATATGTATGGGTAATTTTTCAACATTGACCCTTACAAAGCTTTCCATTACAAAATTTTCCCCCCTAGGCCCCACTCCTCCCCTACATGGCAGGAAGTCTACTGCATGTTAATTATGTTAAAATACTTGACAAATTGAATATGTGTATACATATTTTTACAGTTATCTTGCTGTGCAACAAAAATCGGATCTACAAGAAAAAAAATCTGAGAAGGGAAACATAATGCAAGGAAACATCAATAGAGAGCATGAAAATGTTATGTTGTGGTCCACATTTTATATCCCTCTCTCTGGGTGTTATATGGCTTTCTTCATTGAACAATTGGAAGCGGTTTGAAACATTTCATTGTTGAAGAGAGCCATGTCCATCAGAATTGATCATCATATAGTCTTGTTGTTGCCGTGTATAATGATCTCCTGGTTCTGCTCATTTCACTCAGCATCAGTTCATGCAAGTCTCTCCAGGCTTCTCTGAAATCATCCTGCTGGTCATTTCTTATAGAACAATAATATTCTATAGCATTCATATACCATAATTTATTCAGCCATTCTCCAATTGATGGGCATCCATTCAGTTTCCAGTTTCTAGCCACTACAAAAAGGGCTGCCACAAACATTTTTGCACATGTGGGTCACTTTCCTTCCTTTAAGATCTCTTTGGGATATAAGACCAATAGAAACATTGCTGAGTAAAAGGGTATGCACAGTTTGATACCTTTTTGAGCATAGTTCCAAATTGTTCTCCAGAATGGTTGAATCCGTTCACAGTTCCACCAACAATGTATCAGTGACCCAGTTTTCCCACATCCCCTCCAACATTCATCATTGTCATCTTAGCCAATCTGAGGTGTGTAGTGGTATCTCAGAATTGTCTTAATTTGCATTTCTCTTTTCAATAGTGATTTGGAGCACCTTTTCATATGACTAGAAATAGTTTTAATTTCAGCATCTGAAAATTGTTCATATCCTTTGACCATTTATCAACTGGAGAGTGGCTTGAAGTCTTATAAATATGAGACAATTCTCTATATATTTTTAGAAATGAGGCCTTTATCAGAACCCTTAAATGTAAAGATGATTTCCCAATTTATTGATTCCTTCATAATCTTGTCTGCATTAGTTTTGTTTGTACAAAAACTTTTTAACTTAATATATTGACTTTTAAATTCTGTTTCTCCCTTCCTCCCTTCTTTTCCTCTCCCCTCCCTGAGATAGTATGCAGTCTGATATAGGTTATACATGTGTGTGCTATAATATTGATACACACCAAAACCTAAAGAGCAAAGGCCTGAAGTCAGTCATTAAGTAATCAAAAGAACAACATAAAATATCCTTCTGCCAGGATCACATGAAAAATGAAGACCTGTTCAGCAGATCACAATGTGAAGCTTTTGTTGGAGGCAGGGTATCAAGAGAAAAGGCACTTAGGAGGTTATATAGGAAAGGGAAGTACCTGATAATAATTGAAATTCCTGATGAATTAGATCCTTTTTGAGCAAAAGCAGACAAATGAAAGCCCTAGGACTTGATCCAGTAAATTAAACAAATATTTATTAAACAGTTACCATGTGGACCTTAGCATTTAGTAAAGCACCTTGCAAAGATCTAAAATAGTCCTTGTGCTCAAGAACCTTTCATTCTTTTGGGGAGGTGGGATTCCAGCTTAGAGACAGATAAGTAAAAGGAAAATAATTTCAGGAGGTTAAGAACTCGCAATGGGAGATATCAAAGAAGGCTTAGCACAGGAGGTGGAATCTGGGTGAGTACTTGAAGAAACATGAATACTGTGAGGAGATGAGGTAAAGAAGTATCACTGTGCAGTCATTTTTTCAGTAGTGTCTGACTCTTTGTGACGCCATTTGGTGTTTTCTTGGCAGAAATACTGGAGTGGTTTGCCATTTCATTCTCAAGATCATTTTACATATGAGAAAACTGAGGCAAACAGGGTTAATTGACTTGCCCAGGGTCACATAGCTAGTGTCTGAGAATAGATTTGAACTCAGGAAGATGAATCTTCCTGACTTCAAACTTAGCACTCTGCTGTGCTACCTAGCTGAATTCAGGCATAAGGGATTGAGGAGGTGGGAACAGTTGTTGATGAAAATCTTTGCAAAGAAATGAGAGACTAGTTCAGGGAACCAACAGACCACTTTGATTGAATAGAGAATATGTGTATGAAAAATATTAATATATTTTAAAACAAGAAAAATTGTTTGGAAACCAAATTTTTAACCAAAGAAGAGTGAGATAATAAGACCTGCATGTAAGAAGATTATTTCCTGGATATGTGGAATATGAATTAGAGACAGAAAAGAATAGAAACAGGAAAATCAACTAATCCAGAAAAGAGGTGATAAGAACCTAACCCTGGGGAAAATGTCTGAACAATAAAAGAGGAGAAGGGTGTAAGATGTATTGCAGTGGGCAGCTAGTTAGTGCAGTGGAGAGAGCACCAGTCCTGAAGTTAGGAGTACCTGAGTTCAAATCTGGCCTCAGACACTTAATACTTCCTAGCTCTGTGACCTTGAGCGAGTCACTTAACCCCAATTGCCGCAGCCAAAAAAAAAAATGTATTGTGGTAATATAATTGAATATAATCAACAGTTGGTAACTGATTGACTATATAAGAATAAAGGAGAGGAAAGAGACTAAGATGAACCCAGGATTATGATCTAAGGAAGATAGTGGTACCCTAAATATAAATGAGGAAATGTGGAGGAGAAGTAGTTTGGAGGGATGGGAAAATAATTTAAGCTTGAAATAACAGATAAGACATCCAGGCCCAGATGTTCAGCAACCTATTGTTGATGCAGGACAAGCATTCTAAAGAGTTTATGAGACAGGATTTGAAGTTGTCTTCCAGACTTCAAGTTCAGTACTCTGTACACTACTCTGGAGGCTTGGCATGCATCCTAGAGTAATGCTGAGGTCAACATTGTTGAAGGTTGTAGAGATCAAATGAGATGAGTACTAAGAAAACACCAGGAGATTTAGGATCTAGGTCACTGGTAACTTTGAAGAATATAGTTTTAATAGAATTGTGAAAAGTAATAAAGTGAGCACAGATGACTTTTCTAAGAATTTGGTTGTGAAAGGAAAATGATACGTAGGACAGGATCTTGAGGGGTGGGCAGGGTCAACTGAAGTTGTTTTATTTTTAATAAACTACAAAATCGGCTTATATTTATAGTTGATTAGGGGAATAGCCAATAAATAAGGAAAATGAGAGAGGCACACACATACACACACACATACACACACACACACACACACACACACACACACACAGAGATGGAGACAGAGATTGAGACAGACCAATAGAGATTTTAGGTAGGGAAGAGAGATTTTTCAACTATTCTTGAGATAAAGAGCTCAGACCTCAGCCTTAACATGTTTTTAATCAATTACTTGTATAAAATATAAGAAGATGCATAATCACATTTTTAATAAATTTGTATTATATTATATTCATTACATGATATAATCTACACTTAAAAAGATATTAATAGGCTAGGATAATACTTCCTGATGATGCTGAATGGGGCTAACTGTAAATATCTTTTCAGAGGTTCAAAAAATCAGTTGCACAAATACAGAATTGACTTGCTTACTTAGTTCATGTAAAAAAAAAAGATTTAGATTTATTTAAATTTAGATAATTCTTTGCAAACTCATAATGACTCACCAGTGTGTTATACCCACCAAAAAAAAAAATCAAAGGTGTATAGGTTGCATGAATAAAAATATACTCTCCAATCGATAAATGGTCAAAGGATGTGAAGTCAATTTTCAGATGATGAAATTAAAACTATCATATGAAAAGGTTCTCCAAATCCCTATTGATCAGAGAAATGCAAATTAAGACAACTCTGAGGTACCATTACACACCTGTCAGATTGGCTAAGATGACAGGTAAAGATAATGACAAATGTTGGAAGGGATGTGGGAAAACTGGGACACTGATACATTGTTGGTGGAATTGTGAATGGCTTCAACCATTCTGGAGAGCAATTTAGAACTATGCTTAAAAAGTTATCAAACTGTGCATACCCTTTGACCCAGTAATGTTTTTATTGGGCTTATATCCCACAGAGATCTTAAAGGAAGGAAAGTGACCCACATGTGCAAAAATGTTTGTGGCAGCCCTTTTTGTAGTGGCTAGAAACTGGAAACTGAATGGATGCCCATCAATTGGAGAATGGCTGAATAAATTATGGTATATGAATGCTATAGAATATTATTGTTCTATAAGAAATGACCAGCAGGATGATTTCAGAGAGGCCTGGAGAGACTTGCATGAACTGATGCTAAGTGAAATGAGCAGAACCAGGAGATCATTATACGTGGCAACAACAAGACTATATGATGATCAATTCTGATGGACATGGCTCTCTTCAACAATGAAATGTTTCAAACTGCTTCCGATTGTTCAATGAAGAAAGCCACATAACACCCAGAGAGAGGGATATAAAATGTGGACCACAACATAACATTTTCATACTCTCTATTGATGTTTGCTTGCATTATGTTTCCCTTCTCAGATTTTTTTTCTTATAGATCCAACTTTTCTTACATAGCAAGATAACTGTAAAAATATGTATACACATATTCGATTTGTCAAGTATTTTAACATAATTAACATGTAGTATACTTCCTGTCATGTAGGGAAGGGGTGGGGACTAGGGAAAATTTTGTAACAGAAAGCTTTGCAAGGATCAATGTTGAAAAATTACCCATACATATGTTTTACAAATAAAAAGCTTTAATAAAAAAAAGTATAGTTTCTAAAACTGTAAAGCTCTCTAATCTATCACTTGTGCTTACTGTTTTCATTCTTGTAGACCACAATTCAAGGAAGTTGTTAAATTAGAGGACAGTAAGTAGAATGACAGACCTCAGGTCATCTAATCTGAAGATAAGGAATGGAATTTGAAGATTCAAAAATGGCTGTTTTCAAATATTAGAAGATGTGTTTTCCAGAATAGGTATTAGAGTTAGCTCTAGAAACTTGGCACAACGTATGGAAATTGTAAGGAAGTTGATTGTGGCTCAGTAAATGATCTTATCAATCTTTTGTAATACTCAGATTCCCCTGATGGATCTGTGATCTCACCAATGTTTAAAAATTATCTTCAGTAGTGCAGATTTCAAACCATCTATTTCTTATTGTCCTATTCTACTTTCATCCATGTCCTCTCCAGAGTTTGCCACAGAGGGCCTATTCAGTATGCTAGAAGCCTCATCCTTCACTCTTACCTTCTCATCAGTCCATCTCCTCTCTGTTATACAATTTCTCGATGCTATCTTTTACTTCTGTTCTTTAGAATTCTCCTTTAGCTATACATTGCAGCTTATTCACACTCACTGTATGCCTTTCCACTACCCTTTTTGAGATGCTTTTCTTTAGTTCTTCAGAAGCAATGGTGTTCCATATCTCTGACATACATCAACATTGACAAAACTTTATATTTAAAAATACCTTTGCCATTATGGGAAACTTGGGATCAGTAAAGGTACTGTGAAATTTCCCAAGACGCTGGACTTAATCTCATCCTATTTTTTAACTCTTGGCCAAGCGCAGTGTCCATCTGTCCTGTCTTACTTCACATATACTGTTGGACAACCTTTGGACCTACTCTCATCCTCTTTTTTAACTCTTGCCCAAGCTCATTGTCCATCTGTCCTGTCTTACTTCATATATACCACTGGACAAACTCTATAGGTTTTCCATGCAAATGCTTGTTGAAATTTAGGAAATATATTTTTTTCTATTTGTTCTATCACATCAATGGGCAGGTCAAACTTCTTTGAATGATTACAGATCCAGGAAGATCTACAATATTTGGGGGTTTGATGTAACCAACATAATGTCATCTACAAATGTAAAATCTGGAGGATCTCACCATCTACAGGGAATCCCTCCTCAATATGGGCTTTGTGCTACATTTCCTCTCTCACATTATTGCATACTTTTGGCAAGCACATGCTTATGTACAGAATAGAGTGTAAATGGAATAAATATGATGAAAATAAACAAATCAAATTAGTCAAAGAAAGCGTACTAGCAGTTTGAGGGATCAGAAAAGACTTTACCCAAAAAGAAGGCTGGGCTCTAGTTGTCTTTAAGGAAGGAGGGAAGGCATAAATAATGAGCTGGACACAGAATTATTTTGGTCATAGAATTTTTAAGCTGAAATATATTTGAGAAATATATTGTATCATAGCTGAAGAAACTCCAGTCCCAGAGTCCCAAGGTCACATGAATAGTTAGTATTTGAACCTAGACTAGGAGCCATATCTCTGGCTAGTGGGGGCAGTGTTCTTTTTACAAGGGCTGTCTTCACAATAACACTTAACAGTAAGATTGCACTTACTATTCGTCAGGCACTTATTATTTCACTTGATACTCACAACAGCCCTGGGAGGAGGTGCTATTGGTATCTCCATTTTACAGATGAGGCAGCTAAGCCACACAGGTGTTAAATGATTTTTCAACTGAGTTCCTCCTGACTCCAGGCTCATATTCTATCTACTGTGCCATCCTGCTAAATTTTAAAATAAGAGTTTGTAATAAAAAAAGTGTATACAAATTCAAAAATAAAAATTTTAACATTCAAGTATAGGACTTCATTTGTTTTTATAGGTCATAATTTTCTGCTAAAGTCTTATATTATTGTTGAATTGATCAGTAAAGTTTTTTATGTGCCTCTATACTTTGGTGTGTTGCTAGGTACTAGCAGGCTACAAAAAAAGTATAATAGAAAGTTCTTGTACACAAGGAACTCAGTTTAAAGATAGAGAGAAGATATATAGATATGTAGATATAGTCTTGATATACAGATATTTATTTATATGAAACAATTAATGAGTAAGATAATATCCTCTAGTACTAACAAGAGGCAACAGAATACAGTAGGAGAATTGCTTCTGGGCTAAAGTTAAAATCTTTCCTCTTCTGCTACCTGTGTAACTTTGGCCAAGTATTTTAAACTCCATGAGCCTCATGTTCCTCATCTGTAAAGTCAGATTGCCTCTAAGTATCTTCCAGTTATAATTTTATGATCTTCAGTGGAACATTATAAAGAAAATTAGAAAATGGGATATTGAAAGCAATGTTAATTTTAATATACTGTAAGATAAACAAGGAATGTAAAAGAAATTAGGAAGAAGTCACTTCTTGTACGTTTGGGGAAAGAAATAAAGATTTATTTTGAGATACTGCTCTTTTGAAATTGCCATCATTTTTATGTTTTTTAAAAATAAATTGTACTTCACAACTTTAGCAAAGTGGCAGGATTCAAAATTAATACACATAAATCATCAGCATTTTTATATATTACCAACAAAGTTCAGCAGCAAGAGATACAAAAAGAAATTCCATTCCAAATAGCAGATGACAGGATAAAATATTTGGGAATCTATCTGCCAAGGAAAAGTCAGAAACTATACGAACTAAATTACAAAACACTTTCCACACAAATAAAATCAGACCTAATCAATTGGAAAAATATTAAGTGCTCATGGGTAGGCAGAGTGAACATAATAAAAATGACAATACTACCCAAACTAATCTACTTATTTAGTGCCATACCAATCAAACTCCCAAGAAATTATTTTACAGATCTAGAAAAAATAGTAGCAAAGTTCATTTGGAAGAACAAAAGGTCAAGGATTTCAAGGGGATTAATGAAAAAAAAGGCAGATGAAGGTGGCCTTGCTGTACCAGATCTAAAACTATATTATAAAGCAGCGGTCATCAAAACCATTTGGTACTGGCTAAGAAATAGAGCAGTCGATCAGTGGCACAAGATAGGATATCAGGACTATCTAGGCAATAACCTTAACAATCTAGTATTCGATAAAGCCAAAGACCCCAGCTTTTGGGATAAATACTCACTATTCGGCAAAAACTGCTGGGAAAATTGGAAACTAGTGTGGAAGAAATTAGGGCTTGACCCATACCTAACACCACATACCAAGATAAGATCTAAATGGGTTCATGATCTAGATATAAAGAGGGACTTTGTAAGCAAGTTAGAGGAACATAATATAGTTTATCTCTCAGACCTGTGGAGATGGAATAAATTTATGTCCAAAGGAGACCTGGAACTCCTAATTGAACACCAGATGGATAATTTTGATTATATGAAGTTAAAAAGTTTCTGTACAAACAAAACAAATGCAGAGAAGATTAGGAGGGAAGCATCAAATTGGGAAATCATCTTTACATGTAATGGTTCTGATAAAGGCCTCATTTCTAAAATATATAGAGAATTGTCTCATATATATAAGAATTCAAGCCACTCTTCAATAGATAAGTGGTCAAGGGATATGAACAGACAATTTTCAGATGATGAAATTAAAACCATCTCTAGTCATATGAAAAGTTGCTCCAAATCACTATTGATCACAGAAATGCAAATTAAGACAACTCTGAGGTACCACTACACACCTGTCAGATTGGCTAAAATGACAGGAAAAGATAACGATGAATGTTGGAGGGGATGTGGGAAAACTGGGACACTAATACATTGTTGGTGGAACTGTGAACGGATCCAACCATTCTGTAGAGCAATTTGGAGCTATGCTCAAAAAGTGATCAAACTGTGTATGCCTTTTGACCCAGCAGTGTTTCTACTGGGCCTATATCCCAAAGAGATCTTAGAGGAGGGAAAGGGACCCACCTGTGCAAGAATGTTTGTGGCAGCCCTTTTTGTAGTGGCTAGAAACTGGAAACTGAAGGGATGCCCATCAATTGGAGAGTGGCTGAATAAATTATGGTATATGAATGTTATGGAATATTATTGCTCTGTAAGAAACGACCAGCAGGACGATTTCAGAGAGGCCTGGAGGGACTTGCATGAACTGATGCTGAGTGAAACGAGCAGAACCAGGAGATCATCATACACAGCAACAACAGTATTACATGATGATCAATTCTGATGGACATGGCTCTCTGCAACAAAGAATTGTCTCAAACCAGTTCCAAATGTTCACTGAAGAAAACCATATACACCCAGAGAGAGGGAAATGAAATATGGACCACAACGTAACATTTTCATGATCTCTATTGACATTTGCTTGCATTGTGTTGCCTTTCTCTGATTCTTTATTTTTCTTGTAGAAAGGATTTTTCTTGCATAACTTCTCAAGTATTTCAACATTATTAACATGTAGTGGACTTCCTGCCATCTAGGGGAGGGGAGGGGACTGGGGGTAAAATTTGTAATGGAAAGCTTTGTAAAGATCAATGTTGGGGAACTACCCATACATATGTTATACAAATAAAAAGCTTTAATAAAAAAAAAACTCAAAAAAAATAAAAATAAATAAATTGTACTTACAAATTTATACTTACAAATCTAATAAAATTAAAATACCAAACATTATGATTCTAGAAATTTGAAATGAAAACAAGTCATATTATCCCAAATGGGCCTTTTTACAAGTTTTTTTTTAATTGGAAATTTATTTAAGTACATTGAAGCTTTTTCTCTCTCCCTACCCCACCTCAGTCCCTTAAAAAATAAGCATCTATATTGCTTCTATGTTCCAATTCTGGAACATCTAATGTAAATTAAACAATGTCAGTTCCTAGCAAGAAGGATAAAATACAGTTTCTGGGATAATTGCATACACTAAGTTTTTTTGGCTTCACTTTTATGTGGAAAATGTGTTTATATTTTGACCTTTTGTCTCTTTTTAAAATAAAATAATGTTTTTACATAGCAGCAAGCAGGCTGATTTCTTTGGGGGGGAAGGGTGCCAAACTTTTAAAGTACACATGGCACAGTCTATTGCTAAAATATTTGTAAATGTTAGACCAACTGTGTTTATGTGTCTGATTTTTTTAAACTAGCTTGTTTTCATATAAGCCCTGACCTGAAATTTTTTATCTCAGATTCTTTCCACAAAATACTTATAGTAGAAACAGTCTGAGTCACTTTAAATTACTAGGTTACACAAATAGATTTCACTTAATATGCCCCACCCCCAAGACTCCCATCCCACCCTTATCCCCTCACAAAAAAGGGAGAATTAGTGATTGGCTGTTACTAGGAAGTTTTTATAGTGATTTCTTTCCTTTAGTCATTCTCTAATTAACATTCTATACATCATCCTATAACTAAAAGGGCAAAATCAAGAGGAAATAAAAGTTTTAAGTGATTGTTCACCCATATGGAACAAAGAAAAATTTTAAGTGATTCTCATTCCTATGTTGATCCTTACTGTTCTGCATTAATTGTATCGAGGTATCTGTAAAGGGTGTCAAGAAATAGTTTTTATATTGGCAATAACTGACAATTGGAACTCTAAATGTGAGAATCTTTACTGTTAATCAGTGAATATATTACTAGAGAAGATGAATTGTTATATTCTTGAATTCTTACTACAAATGAAAAAGGAAGGAAGGAAGTTTTGGTTATAGCTAAGGTAAATTGCATCATTGGAAGATATAGCCACATTTCACAGATTAGAGAAACGTAGGCAATATTAAGATTTAGGGTAGTGAAATTGAACTTTCAGTTAGAGGTGGATCATATGGAGACCTGCTTTAATAAGAAGTAGCAATAGTTTGGCATTTGTTGCAATGATGGAGACAAGAAGTAATGAAGTAAGGTGATAGATCTGGGTGAGTAGAAAGAAGGGACCACATGGGAAATTTGTTATGAAAGTAGAAATTTAGTAGAAAAGTAGAAAGTAGAAAGTAGAAAGTAAGATTTAGGGGTGAGGACAAGTGTGGAGACTAGAATAATGTCAGGATTACAAACGTGGGAAAATAGAAGGATGGTGGTGCTTTTAAAAGACAGAAATAGAGAAGTTTGAAAGAGAGGGCAATTTAAAGGAGAAGATGATGAGTTAAGTCTTAGACATTTTTTAATTTAAGGTGTCTATGGAGTATTTCATTTGAAGTATCTAAAAGGCAATTGATGATGCACAACTAAAGTTCAGGAGAAGAACCAGGGCTGGAAATATAGATCTGAGAATCATCGACATGGCGATAATAATTAAATCCTTGGAATGTGATGAAATTACCAAGAGAGTATATAGAGAGAAATGAGAAGAGGGTCAGAACTTTGGGGAATATTCATAATTTGGGATTATGATGTAAATAAATGATGAGTGAGCAAAGGAATAGTAGTTGAGCAGGTAGAAAGCAAAACAGGAGAAAATAATATGAAACTCAGAAAGAAAAGAGGATTCAAGTGGAGAGAATGGTCAATAATATAAAATTTAGCATAAATGTCTAGTTAGAACTCAACATGAAACAACTGGTTGGTTTATGATTGGGAAAGACATACATCAAGGCTCTTTGTCACCTTATTTTTTGTTTGACTGATTCTTGAAGTCTTATTGAGTCATTTACTTCTATTTGTTCAATTTTAATTTTTAAAGTATTATTTCCTTCAGTTATCTTTTTTAGCTCCTTTTGTAGCTGGCCAATTGAATTTCTTGATTCAATGCATTCTTTTTCCATTTTGCCAGTTTTATTTTTCAGTGAATTGTTGTCTTTTTCCAATTCACCAATTTTGTTTTTCAGTGAATTGTTTTCTTTTTCCAATTCACCAGTCCTATTTTCCAATTTTTGATATTTCTGTTGCACTGATCTCAATTTATTTCCCCATTCTTCTTCTAGCTCTCTTTTGAGATTCTTAATGCAATCTTCCAGGTAAGAACACTGTCTGCAGTTCGCCATCTTGGCTCCGCCTCCCTGTCACCTTATTTTTTAACTTACAGAGTACATCACGTGAAATATGAGACTGGAAAATAAGAAACTGTAATTAAGTATGCCAGAAAAAATATCAACAATCTCAGAAATGCAGACAATACCACTCTTATGGAAGTGAAGAATTAAGAAGCTTCTTGATAACGGTGAAAGTTGATAGTGTTAAAGATGGCTTGAAGCTTAACATTTAGAAAAAATTATCTTCCTATTTTCTGCCCCATCATTCTGGCAAATTGAGGGGAAAGAAATGGAAGAAGTCAGATCTCATATTTTGGGGTTCAAAGACGGCTGCAGATGATGACTCTAGACATGAAATTAAAAGACACCTGCTCTTTGGAAGAAAAGCTATGTCAAATCTGGACAACTTGCTAAAAAGCAGAGAGATAACCTTGCTGACAAAAGTGTGTATTACCAAAGCTATGGTTTGGAGCCAAGATGGCAAAGATTAGAGCTGTACTCTTCTTGGTTTCCCTCAAAATCAATATCAGATCAAACCTCTGAACAGGTTTTGGAGTAACAGAACCCACAAATATTTGGAGTGTAACAAATTCCTAGCAGAAGATATTTTGGAAGGACTTCAGGAAAGGTCTGTCCCAATCAGGTGGAGGGGAAGAGGAGGAGAAGAGGTGTAAGGGGAGAAGCACCACAGGGAAACCCAGGGCAGAGAGGCCTCCATTAATTGGGGAATCTAGTGGGAGGCTCTTAGCCAAAATATAACAGAATTGATTACTTCATCATGGTTCAGAAACCAGTGGATCAGTAGGCTAGCTGGGAGACCTCCAAAGCAACTACAAAAGGCAAATAGTGATCTCCTGAACTTCATCATTACAAGCAGGACTTGGCCATGCTCACCCAGTGTGGGAAGGAAGCCAGCAGCACTGCCAGGACAGCATGTTGTCTTTAGAGGAAGCTTGGGACAATCACCCCTTTGCCCCAAGAGCAGACCTCAGCCTAAAAAATGAGCAAAAAAAGCAAAAAGAGCTGTGACCATAGATAACTATTATGGAGACAGGGAAGAACAGATCTCAAATCCTGAGGAAAATAAACGCAAAATGCCTCTAGATAAAGCCTCAAAGGGTGATCTCCCTTTGAGTTGGTCTCCAACTCAAAAGGCTCTCTTGGAAGAATTCAAAAAGGATATTAAAAGAGAGTTAGAAGAAAAATGGGAAAAGGAAATGAGATTTTTGCAGAAGAATTTGGAATAGGAAACAGAAATTATCTGAAGAAAACTCTTTTAAAAATACATTTGGCAAAAAAAAATTTTTTAAAGAATACAACTCTTTTTTAAAAATTAATTTTTATTTTTTATTAAAGCTTTTTAATTTTCAAAATATATGTATGGGTAATTTTTCAACACTGACCCTTACAAAGCTTTCTGTTAAAAATTTTTCCCCTCAAGCCCCTAACCCTCCCCTGGATAGCAGGAAGTCTACTACATGTTAATTATGTTAAAATACTTGACAAATCAAATATGTGCATACATATTTTTACAATTATCTTGCTATGCAAGAAAAGTCGGATCTACAAGAAAAAAAAATCTGAGAAGGGAAACATAATGCAAGCAAACATCAATAGAGAGCATGAAAATATTATGTTGTGGTACACATTTCATATCCTTCTCTCTGGGTGTATGTGGCTTTCTTCACTGAACAATTGGAACTGGTTTGAGACATTTCATTGTTGAAGAGAGCCATGTCCATCAGAATTGATCATCATATTATATTGTTGTTGCTGTGTATAATGATCTTCTCATTTCACTCAGCATCAGTTCATGCAAATCTCCAGGCCTCTCTGAAATCATCCTGCTGGTCATTTCTTATAGAACAATAATATTCCATAACATTCATATACCATAATTTATTCAGCCATTCTCCAATTGATGGGCATCCATTCAGTTTCCAGTTTCTAGCCACTACAAAAAGGGCTACCACAAACAAAAAATACAACTCTTTAAAAATATATTTGGGGAATGGAAAAATAAAACAACTTGAAAAATAGAATTGGTAAAATGGAAAAAAATTCAAGGAATAAAACAATTCATTTAAAAATTCAATTGGCCACATGCAAAAAAGGGGTAAAAAAGCTAACTAAAGAAACTAAGTAAATGACTCAATGATACTTCAAGAACCAGTCAAACAAAACTAAAAAAAATTTAAAAAAACAAGAAAATGCAAAGCTATAGTTTTCCCATAGGGCTGTAAGAGTTGGATTATAAGGAAAACTGAGTGCAGCATAATCAGTGCTTTCCAATTGTGGCTCTGTAGAAGACTTTTGAGAATTTCTTGGACACCAAGAAGATCAAATCAGTAAATACTTAGTGATATTTATTCAGACTATTCATTGAAAGATCAAATACTGAAGCTTAAATATTTTGGCTACAAGGTGAAAAGACAGGACTCATTGGAGAATACCATAATTTAGGAAGACAGAAGTAAAAGGGGTTGCTAGAGGATGAAATATGGTGTTGTGGAACCAATGTACATGATCTTGAATGGACTTTGAGAGATAGTAGAGAATAGAAAAGTCTGAAGTGCCTTAGTCTGTGGGCTCATAAAGAGCCAAACACCACATCATAGACATGGAATAGGCAAGTTGATATTGGGAGGCAAAATTATTAGCTAATAAAGAGAGGTAGAATGAGGAGGGGTAAATCCATTAAAAACCAAAACCAAAAACTACTTAGAGATAAGTGAATCAACCCAGAAAATGTTAGTGTGCTGTACATGTTCTCAGATTGAGTGACAGTCTTTCTTCCCATACATTTACCATTGTAGCTCAACTCATCACCTTTGAGCTTAACAGTTGTAACAGACTATTACTTGGTTTCCTTGCCTAATGTTTTTCTAATCCAATCCATCCTCCACACAGTAGAGGCCAGAGTGATTTTCTTAAAGTGCAGGTCTGTCCATGTCACTCAAAACATTTCAGTAACTCTTTTGTAAATATATGATCAAATATCAGCTCCTTTGCTAGACATCTAAAGCTCTTGATAACCTGACCTTATCCTACCTTTCAAGCCCTCTCACACCTTACTCCTCTTAACATATTCTGTGATCCAGCCATGTTTTCTCATATGCAATATCCTGTCTGCCTATGACTTTTCATGTCATTCCTATATCTGAAATTTTCTACTTCTTCACCTAATCTTTTACTTCCTTTAAGACTTAACACATTATTGCCATCTAAATGAGGTTTTTCTTGGTTACTCTAGGTTCTAATTCCCTCCAAGATTACCTTTATTTGTGTTTTATATAAACATGCATAAGTGTATCCCCAGTGGCTTAAGACATAGAAAGTAATAAAGAAATATTTGATAAGGAAGACAGAGGAAAAGGGGGAAGGGAAAAATGTAACCATTAATAGCAAAAAAAAAAAAAACTATGTGATAACTGAAATAATTTTAAAACTAAGGTAAATGAATAGGTGCCAGAGCCAAATGCTTGTAAAAACTTGGGCTTCAGTCTGTTTTTTGAGATTTGAGTTGGGTACTTTTGTGTATATAATACCTGGAATTAGATTAAGTAAAGAAGAATAAAGATTTTAGGTAGCATCTTAGAATAGTTAATCACCCTAAAACCTTCTAGAAAAGCTGCCTCATTTTGGGTCATAATACCATAATATCCTGCCAGCCAACTAAAGAAAACATCAATTCAAAGTTATCCAACAAAAGAGCAAATAAAGTAACAAGATCTCTCTAGATAGAAATGGATCATACACCTTATTTACTCCATTCCCATTGACAAATAATACATAATAGCTTGCATTTACATAATGCTTTAAGAGTTAGAAGGTGCTTTCATATAGTACCTGATATGATTCTCACAACAACCCATGAGTTAGCTGGAGGCTACTATCCTCATTTTTCAGAGGAAACTACCTGAAAAGTTAACAAATATAAATTATAAACAAGTTACTAGTTTGAACAGAATGGGGGAAATTACATTTGCTATGTCATAAAGAGGATGGAATTGGTTTATAGACAGTTTACTTTTTATTCAGACATGCATGGACATTTACAAAAATTAATCATGTTGTGACATATAAAGAATTCATAAATACAGAATAGGAGAAATTTTATAAACATCACTCCAACTCAATTGTGATAGTAATCAGTAATGGTAATGTGATCAAAAGATGGAGGCCTAAATGGAAAATAAAAATGATTAGCTTAAGAATGGTTGTCTCCCACAACATAGCATTTTAATGCTTACTGTGAATGTTTGCTTGCATTTTGTTTTCCTTCTTAGATTTTTTTTCTCTTTCTAAATCCTATTTTTCTTGTGCAGCAAGATAACTGTATAGATATGTATATGTATATTGGATTTATCATATATTTTAACAAATTTAACATGCATTAGACTACCTGCCATCTAGGGGAGGAGGTGGGGAAGATGAGAAAAATTTGGAACAGAAAATTTCGCAAAGGTCAATGTAGAAAAATTACTCATATGTTCTGTAAATAAAAAGCTTTAATAAAAATTTTTTTAAAAAAGAATGGTTGTCTCAAAAATCAATTTATAGAAACATTAAAAATTAAAGATAATGACAGTAATAGAATATTAAATTTTACGTTATGTAGCTAAAGTTTTTATAGAGTCAAGTTTATTTTCTTGAATGTTGATATTAATGAGAGAAAATGAATTTTCAATTTAAGAAATTATAAAATTGAAAAGTTGATATATTCAGAAAAAGTTCAAAATAGAGGGGGGGAATCAGTGAAAATTCAAGAGTCCAGTATTTGGGGTCAAAATACCCATAATTTGTATGACTTTGGACATTTGATCTTTCTGTGCCTCGTTTTCTTTATTCCAAAATAACAAAGTTCTTTGCCTATGAAAGAAAAAAATATATAATTTTTTAAAAAATCACACATATTAACCTATTGAATTAAGAATCAAAATAGAACAAGATTTTTATTTCTGTCCATTTTTGTAATAACCAATAAAATTGAACTAAAGTGAAAAGATAAGCTAAATTGCTGGTTAAAAAATGAGAAAAATTATTGTCAATAACCAATAGCAAAGAAACAAAGAAAATCAGTATAGAGTACAATTGGTACAGTAGAAAAAAGAACTATGTAGGAAATAAGAGATTCTGAGTTGAAGTTGTCTCATCCATTGACTACATGTGTGATCTTAGGCAATTCTCTTACTTTCTCTAGTTAGTTTCTGTAGAATGATTTTGAAGGTTCCTTCCTGCTCCAGCTCTGTGAAATTTGTACCATTTAGAGTCCTAGATCAAACGGGTAATATTAAAGAATTTGTGTTGACATTTTGAGAAAGATTAATGATATAGATTAAACAGTAATGACCTAAAACTACATATAGTTGTTTGCTTTTTGAGAAATCTAAAATCAAAGAACATGTGGGGAATGTGTTCATAGTTTAGCAAAAGTATTAGGAAAATTAGGTAACAGTTTGGTGGGGAAAAAAAGGGAAACAGAATTAGCACTTTATGCAATGAATATCCAAAAGGATCAATGGCCTATAAATGTTTTTAAAAATGCAAAAAACTAAGGAATAGATTGTGATATATTTTTCATATCTCTGGGAAGGATAAATTATTAAACTGTGACTTAGATTAATTTGATTGTATTAAAAATCTTTTGCAGAATAAGAATAGTTCATCCATAATAATAATAATGATGATGATAGCAACCATAAAATTATAATGCTAGCACATATTATCTCATTTCATCTTCATGACAATCCTAGATAGCAGGTACTATTATTATTACCATTTTACCAATGAGGACACTGAAGGAAACAAATTTTAATAACTTGCTCAGAATCCATCACAAAGCAAGTAAATATCTGAGACTGGATTTGAACTCTAGTCTTCCTAATTTCCTGAATGAGAAGGGAACGAATTCATTGAGACTTTTGTAGTTGAACATTGAGACTTTAGTAGTTTTGAACTTATTAAGTGTGACATCAAAGATTTATAAGAAATTGACAAATGTATAAAAGCTGAAAGATTAATGGTCAGAGTTTTAAATATTGAGTTTAAAAAAAGAAACAAAATATCAGCCACCCACTTGAAGGAAAGTGGAAAGGAATTTATATAGCACCTACAATATACTAGGCATTTTGTCATCCTCAGTCATCTTGACTCTGCTCTGCCCTGGGCAGTGATGACTCTGGAAAAGAGGATGAGGCCATCAACTTCATGTAGTTCTGTCTCACTTAAATCCAATTTATGCATGAAACAAAAGATACCACCATAATAACACTTTATCATTTCTACCTGTCTCATAGTCCTGTGTTGATGTGCAAGTGAGGAAGCAGCAGGTGCAAATACACTGCCAGCTCTAGTCACACACCTGCACATAGGTGGCCCAGACCATAGGGTTGGCTTCTCACTGGAAGCAGCGGTAGGATTCAACAGCCCCCTGAGTGTCTGAGTAGCCTTTTAAGGATTGTGTTACTCCCCTCCAGGTATGAAGAAGGTACTAGAAAAAGTGCCCTAAAAACTGTCTGATTGCCCAACTCAGACCTGACTATCTGCTAGGTCAGAAGACATACAAGATGTGCAAAGTTAGAGAGTCCACCCCAAAATATTTACAGGGACTATTTGCATCCAAGCTTTTGATCTGATCAGCTGCAGTTGGTCACACTAACTTCACTCTAACAGTTACGTCATTTTGGTCTTCTTCGAGAATGAAGGACAACAATCATATTAAGGAATTTGCAAGTACTATCTCATTGGATCCTCACAATTCTGATAGGTAAATATTAATATCTTCTCTATTTTACAGTTGAAAAAAATTGAAGCAGACAGTGACCTGCTGAGAGTCACATAACTAATAAATATCAGAAACTGGATCTGAACTCGATCTTTCTCCCAGGCCAGGAGCTACCTCTTACTTGCCTTGGGGGAAAAAATTTCAAAACCTATAAAACTCAAATATGCAAATACTTCTCCTAGCACCCAGATAGTGGGTAAGGATAGTAAAAGTCAAAATTTCTGGAGAAGTTGGGAAATGGAAAATGAAATAGAGCTGTATAGTGAGCCTTAAAATGTGACTACCCTTTGAATCAGTGTTTCTACTCCTGGAGCTATAACCTAAAGAAGTTATTGACAGAAGAGTCCTATCTAAATGGAAAAATTCCTTGCAGAGTTATTTGTATTTATGTATCCTAATAGAAGGAAAGACCAGACAAACTGTGGTTTATTAAGATAATGTTATTTTATTCCACTATGAGAAATATCAAAGATGAAGAATTCAAAGTAAAGTGGGAAGATTTTTTTGCGGTGAAGTGATAATAAGTTCCAAAGACCATCATATACATCAAGCATAGCTATGTATGCTGTATATAATACGTATGCAGAAAAGTGAGATTGAAAGGGGTCAGCATAACAACCAGGAATGTCTTTCTTTGCCTTTATATTTGTGTTCCCATTTGTTGAAGTTAATAGCCATATCTTGGGAGTGCAATTTGCAGTAAATACCATAAATTTATGGCCATGGTTACAATCATTTACAATAACATAAGGCTTTTTTGTTTTATAACTCTCTTGCTTATTTTTCTTGTAAAGCCATTTAAATATTTTAAAAAAGAGTGGATTTGAAGGAAAACATTCCTTTATACCCAATTTAGATATTAGAAAGCTTCAGAAATTAGAGAAATGACAAGTTCTTTAAAAACAAAACTCCATTAGCATTGTAAGAAGCTAGAGTTTGCTGGGGGAAACAAAACAATGAAGCAATTTCAAAGTATTTGCCAAAGTAATTAGTAATAAAGACATCACCCTGAAATGGTCTCTGGAGTTTTTGGAGTAGTTAAAAAATTTAAATGGAAGATTTTTCCCTCTTTATATATAAAAAATTTAAAAATAAAAAGCATGAAGTTTCACATGTGTGTGGGGGGGGGGTAAGATTTGTAAATGAAGGATTAAATGTCTTTATTTCTTTTGATCTATCCTACTCCCTACAAATAATTCTGGTTTTTTTCTTTTCTTTTATTTCTTGTTAGGTATTCAAGACAGGAGATTTTCCACTTTTGCTTAGGTCTTTGAAATTAAAGTCTGACCGTGTTACACAGACAACAAACATCAATTATATGTACTTTAAAAAAAAAAAAGAAAAGGAAAGAATTTACTTCTGGAATTTTTTTTCTTTATTTAAAGACTTGGACAGATTATTTTTTCTTTTTTTTAACCTGTATTATTGTTTCTTTTTTTTCTTTATTAAAGCTTTTTATTTGCAAAACATATATATGGATAATTCTTCAACATTAACCCTTACAGAGCTTTCTATTACAAAATTTTTCCTCCTAGTCCCCACCCCTTCTCTAAATGGCAGGAAGTCTACTACATGTTAATTATGTTGAAATACTTGACAAATCAAATATATGTATACATATTTCCACATTTATCTTGCTGTGCAAGAAAAATCATAGCTACAAGAAAAAAAAATCTGAGAAAGGAAACACAATGCAAACAAACATCAATAAAGAGCATGAAAATGTTATGTTGTGGTCCACATTTCATATCCCTCTCTCTGGGTGTATATGGCCTTCTTCACTGATCAAATGGAACTGGTTTGAAACATTTCATTGTTGAAGAGAGCCATGTCCATCAAAATTGATCATCATATAGTCTTGTTGTTGCTGTGTATAATGATCTCCTGGTTCTGCTCATTTCACTCAGCATCATTTCATGCAAGTCTCTTGGAGAGACTATTTTTAAGCCTACTTTTCAATGGCTAAGACTTTCATATGCTTCTACCTTTTAATAGCTTCTGGAGTTTGGGTGGTCATATTTGTTCAATATCTTGTTATTATATTCCAATTTTAATGAGTTTGATACTCTGTCTTTTTGGTTTGTAGGCAACTCCAAGTGAGAGAGTGGATAAAAACAATGTCTCTGCAATTTACTGTTTTGGAGAGTTGTCTAGAAGTGAGAGATTAAATGACTGTTCTAATGTCATTTAACCATTATATTCAGGGATCAGACTTAATCCTGGCTTTGATGTCACAGCTTTCCTATCTACCATACCACTTTGCTTCTTACTTAATACATATATACATAAAAATCTTTGAGTTCATGGGATAATCCCTGGGTGTCTTCTTGAGATTGTCCTTATTTTATAAAATTTTCTGTGCACACATTTGAAAATTTAGGTAAATACTATAACAGTAACAAGTAGATAGCTATTTGATTCAAACAAAGCAGATGTTTCCAGTGAAGACATTTATGAAGGTGTTATTGACAGAAGAGTCTTATCTAAATGGAAAAATTCCTTGCAGATTTATTTGTATTTATGTATCCTAATGCCAGGAAAGGCAGATAAATTATAGTTTATTAAGATAATGTTATTTTATTCCACCATAAGAACTATCAAAGATGAAGAATTCTTTTTTTTATTAGAAGCTTTTTATTTACAAAACATATGAGTGATTTTTCTACATTGACCTTTGCAAAACTTTTTTTTGTTCCAAGCTTTTCTCCTCCTTCCCCCCACCCCCACCCCTAGATGGCAGGTAATCTAATACATGCTAAATATGATAAATTATATGACAAATCCAATATATGTATACATATCTATACAGTTATCTTACTGCACAAGAGACATCAGATCTAGAAAGAAAGAAAAAAAAAACAAGCTAAGAACGAAAACAAAATGCATGGAAATATTCACAGAAAGCATTAAAATGCTGTGTTGTGGTTCACAGAGTTCCCACAGGCCTCTCTCTGGATGTATATGACTATCTTCATCGCTGAACAGTAGGAACTGGTTTGAATCACATCATTGTTGAAGAGAACCATGTCCATCAGAATTGATCATCGTATAGTCTTGTTGCTGTGTATAATGTTCTCCTGGTTCTGCTCATTTCACTTAGCATCAGTTCATGCAAATCTCTCCAGGTCTCTCTGAAATCATCCTGCTGGCCGTTTCTTACCGAACAATAATATTCCATAACATTCATATACCATAATTTATTCAGCCATTCTCCAATTGATGGGCATCCTTTCAGTTTCCAGTTTCTTGCCATTAAAAAAAGGGCTGCCACAAACATTTTGCATAAAGGGAGGGTCCCTTTCCCTCCTTTATGGAGATTTAAATAAAGATGAAGAATTCAAAGTAAAATATGTGACTGAATGAAACTGGCAAATTATTGCTATCATCTAGCATCATTGTAAATATGTGATACAACAAATTGATACAACAAATCTATATCTCTTCTAGTTTACTTTTATTAGTATTCAGTTTTAGGTAGGAAATTCATGGACCTGTAGTTTTTCAACCCCTCAGAAAACACCAATAGAATTTTAGCAAAAGACAATGAATACTTTCAGAAATTTTTGTCATTACATTTCTTTTTATGGAAGCCATAATTCAGTTCATCTTAAATCATTCAATATCATTAATAGTACTGATATTATAGGAAATTTCAGCTAAGTGGAAGATTAAATCACAAGTATTGTCCCTGCACAAACAGTTGTGGTAAGGGATGGGGTCCTAATGAAGTAGTTTAATCATTTTTTTGTCCTTTCTTTCTATCAGTGACTGCTAAATTCTCTATTCTAAGAAGTAATATGGAAGATTATGGCATTCTTCTTATCTTTTTATTATCTCCTAAATCTCCAAGCAGACAGGGCTTTGGCAAAAATAGCCTGATGTTTGATCTATATTTCTTCCCTAGAGATGTTTCCCCCTCACTTGCCTACTTCTAACTTTAATCTCAGGATGATTGAACCAGTAAAGCTTGTGGTGAATAGTCTCAATAAAGACAAAATAAAGGTTTTTAAAAAAGAAAGGGAAATAGGGTTTCCAGGTTTTTCCCAAAAGGAAAAGTTTTCAGTCTTATTCTAGGAGGTAGCCAGAAGAGAAAGGAAAGGAGGGAGAAAGGAGAAAGAAAAGCAGGAAAAGGGGGAAAGTAGTAGAGGGGAAAGAAGAGAGAGAGGAAATACTGCACCTCACAAAATCAGTTTGTAAGTGAAGGAATAGGGACCTATGACTTAAAGCAGCGTATTTGAAAATCTTATGAGATTGTGGTTTTGTTTGTTTTTTGAAGGGAGATGGTGCTGACCTGTAATTCCACTTGTGTAGGGAATAGTCCTAGTTGGTATA
Organism: Myrmecobius fasciatus; assembly: GCA_023553655.1. Classification (NCBI taxonomy): domain Eukaryota; kingdom Metazoa; phylum Chordata; class Mammalia; order Dasyuromorphia; family Myrmecobiidae; genus Myrmecobius; species Myrmecobius fasciatus. The sequence continues at coordinate 194,388 of JAJPUD010002090.1, forward strand.
TATCAGAGATAGAATTTGAGTACAGATCTTCAGATATACCCCATCATTTAGGATAAAAGAATAGGAGTGTCCAGAAAGAGAGAGACTGTAATTCCCTACCACTTTTTGCCCATAGTTCCTCATACTAGACAATGGGAGTCACTGATAAATTGAAGTATGATGAGGATGCTGGGAACATGAAACAGTGTCACTTATTATTTGAAAAGTTAAAGAAATTGGAGACATTTTAGCTTGCAGAAAAGATAAAAGCAGATAGGTTAACTATCTTCATAAATTTGTAGAATTGTCATATGGTTGAGGGATTTACTGTTCTATAAAGCTTTAATGAAGGACTCAGGAACAATGGTTAAAATTTATAGGGAAGCAGATTTTGATTTAATCTAAGGATGAGATTAAACATGACTCCAGAAAAGAAAGTGCTACATAATAGTTAGGGACAGAGCTTGAGATCAAATCAGGGTTTTAAAACAGACAATAGTACATGGGGTAAATCACTTAATCTCTCTCCCTTAGGCTCAGTTCTCCCATCCACATATTGGGAGATGGTAATACTTCTAGTTCTGACATCACAGGGCTATTGTGATACTTAAAGGAAATAATGCTTGAAATGTGCTCTGAAAACTTAAAAAGCTACATGAATATCAGTTATTATTAGACTTGTCTTTTTTTAAATGGAATAATTTGATCTGTGGAGTACTTCTGAAGTTGTTTATGCAGAGGGTTGAATAACGACAACATGCATTGGAGAGGGATTGGAGTGGGGTAACTACTGGATGAAGTAACTTTCAAGATTCTGTAAAGAATCGATGCATATTAAACTAAACACTATGTCACAAATAATCAGTATTTGTTTCAATTAACACATTCTTTTGAATTTTTTTTAGTTCCTTTACAGAACCAGAAAGCATTATTTGCTAGAAAAAGTGGCAAATGAAATGTTAAGGGTGCTAATTATTCAACTGAGTCCAGGAAGATTATTATGTATATGTCACCTCAGCCCAAGGTGTTTCCCAAAAAAGCACATTTAATTAACCTAGATCATTTGGTTCAATTTTAAAATGAAACTAAAGCATCATAAATCCTATCTCAGAGTATGTCTTGCACTTACTAGGAATTTCTCTTCGATGTTTAAGGATATGTATTCTTATGCATAAATGTATTTCTAATACCTTTATTAATTATGAGCTTGTTTTAAACCTAAACAATATAATTTTCCCTCATGTCCACATGGTTTCCTCTTGTGATTTAGGGTCAGTGTTCTTAAACTGGAGTCCATTAACTTGGTTTTTGTTGGTGGTAGTTTTGTGTGTGTGTGTGTTCCCAATTCTCCTTAATCTTATTACCTTCCTTCTAGAAGAGTTCTTATGTATTTTATTTGTATGTCTGTTTGTACATTGCTATTTGCATGTTCTTTCCCCTTCAAGCGTACCTCCTGAGTGCAAAGGCTATCTTTTGTCCTTTTTATTTGATGCATTTAAAACATTCTAAGACATCCACATTAGCTAGATTATCTAAGAGGACCATTACACAAATAAGATAAAGACCCCCTGTTTTGAGAGTTTGTTTTAATTGAAAACTTAAGTGTACAATCACAATTATCTAGTTAGAAAAAGGCCTAATATTTAGGCATAGGTCCTCCTACCTATTTTAATTTTCACTTATATTTATTTCTCGGCATCTTTGTAGTAGAGGCAAAATTAGGGTTACGTGATGCATTTGGGTAAAAAAGTAATAGAGTATATTACAGTATCTTTTAATAGATTCAAATTTATAAGAATAAGAGTCATTCTTCTCATATATTAATTTATAAATAGTCTAAGAATGTGAACAGGCAGTTCTCAAGGGAAGAAACTTGGACCATATGAAAAAAATGCTTCCAGTCAGTGAATATTAGAAAAATAGAAATTAAACTAATTCTGAGGTTTGACCTTGGATTGACAAAGATGACAAAGAGTAAATGTTGGAGGGTCTGTAGGAAAACAGGCACATTGATGCACTTTTGATTGAACTCTGAATGTGTTCAGCTGCTCTGGAAAGCAGTTGGGAATTCTACACAAAAAGTTACTACATAATGTATGCCCTTTGACCCAGCTCACTAAACCACTGCTAGGCCTTTATCCAGAAGAAATCACAGAAAGAGAAAAATGTCCTATATATACAAAAATATTAAAACAGCTCTTTTTTGGTGGCAAAAATGGAAACTAAGGGGATGTTCATCATTTGGGAATTGGCTAAAGAAATTTCTGTTATAAAAATGTAATGGAATATTGTTTTGATTTCAAAGAGACATAGAATTGTACAAACTGATGCAGAGTGAAGTGAGCAGAACCAGGAAAAGTGTTGTACCTACATTTTACAGATAAGGAAACTGAGGGAATTTGAGGTTAAGTGACTTGAACAGATCACACAGCCAGTGAGTGACTGAGGCTGGATTTGATTTCAAGTATTCTTGATTCCAGCCCTGGCAGTCTGTCCACTATAGCATCTAATGGTCCCTCATAACTTTCATGCTTTTCATCTCCCGAGAGGTAGTGGATTCAGGGTGCAGAATGAGACATATTTTAGAACATGGACAATGAGAGATTTGCTTTGATTCAAAATCTCTCCTCCTACCCCCTGATTTTTGGGAACAGAAGATAGGAGAGAAAGTGGGTTTCTGTTTTTTTTTTAATAAATTTTAATTTTAAAAAATTAATGGGCTTTGAGAGGAGAGGTTGGGTGATTTTTCTTGGAATTTCCCAAGTACCTGAGGAAGGCAGCATAATAAATGGCCCAGTCTCTTCCTCTGAATTGTCTGTAGGGCTGGTTGAGAGTAGTTCTCAACCTCTTTTTCTCTGTTACAGCCCTGGTCATTAATTTCTTCTGTTCAGCTAATTCTTTGGCACAGTCCTTACTGTCCCCACTCCTTTCTCTCTGATGACAAACCCTGAAATCTTACTTATTTCTGAGATAGTTCTTCATTCCATTCAAGCCTCTTAGAGTGTGCCCAAATCCCTCATTGAATACATGGAGTTTTGCAGGCATTGTCTGTACACATGTTAAATTTTCTTAGATTACTTTAAGTTTTCCTGGGTTTGTATTTTTTCCTTGAATTTCTTTTTGACCTAATTCTGCTAATGAGTAGCTTTTTGAATTCAGATACTTTGTAAAAGAAGACTTTCAGAAAACTGTAGGACCACTGAGAATATGCACTGGAATCTAGAAACTTGTAACCTCATAGAAGTTAAGAGCTCTCTCTCCCAGTGAAATTTGCAATCTCTTCTGGCTCTTTGTGTTCAGTCCTTTTCCCATAAACTTTTCATAGGGAGTCAGTGCTGGAGTCTTTCCTATGATTCTTTTAATACTGGGGAAGAAGGTTATAGAGAGAGGAAATTTACCAGAGTAACACTTGGCTGTCTGTTTTCTGTCAATTTGACCACTTATTCACATAGTGTCTCAGGTACTAAATATTCCAGTAACTGATAAGAATAGTTCATGATAGAAATATTGGTAGAGCCATTCCACTTTGTTTTATGTACTGATCTTCCAGATAGGTTACTCTTTAAGCATTTTTTTATGTCTTAGCTGTCTTATGCCAACCTCTCTGTAAATTTTCCTATCACCTGCTTCTACTTATTTGGTAGTGACCCGACTTTTAGTCTTTTGCCCTCCTCTTTCTCCTCCTTCTCTTCCTCTTCTTCCTCTACCATGTGTTATGAATGAGCTCATACTCTAAAATCCAAGGCTTCTTAAACCTTTTCCACTTGACCCCTTTTCACCTAAGAAATTTTTACATGACCCCAAGTATATAGGCATATGAGAACATGAAAGTTCACATGAGAGTTCAAATGTGACCTCAGACACTTAACACTTAGTAGCTGTATCACCCTGGGCAAATCACTTAACCCTAATTGCCTGGCCAAAAAAAAAAAAGTTACTTTACCTTTAAAAACATGAGAGGCAGCTAGATGGTGCAGTAGACAGAGCTTTGGCCCAGAAGTCAGGAGGACTGAGTTCAAATTCAGCCTCAGACACTTAACATTTAACACTTACTAGTTAATGATTCTGAGCAAGTCACAACTCCAACTGCCTTACAAAAAAAGGAAAAAAGAAAGAGAATAAATCATAATTTTATGACCTCCCCCCATTCAGTTACCCAATCCCATATAAAGTCATAACCCACAGTTGCTCTAAACCAGTGTTGCCCTGTATTTCCATTTCTCTCAATCAGAAAGCATTTATTAAGGGCCTGTTATATTACTATGGAGTTGCAGGAGTACAAAAATTTTTTAAATTATTCTCTTCTTTCAATAAGTTTATCCTCTTTTCATAAAAGACAATATGCACATATGTAAGTTCTACATATGCAAATTTATTTGACTTGGAGATTGAAGGCCAAGGTTTCTTTTAACTTTCTGTTTCTAATGAATGTTTAATACTGATTAAAAGACTCTCAAAGAAATGTTAATGGTGTCTTTCCTTTTGTCCATTTCCTCTTTTTCAAATTAAGCAGTTTATCTTTTAAAAAAGGTGTTGGTTGTCAAGTATTTCAACATTATTAACATGTAGTGGACTTCCTGCCATCTAGGGGAGGGGAGGAGACTGGGGGTAAAATTTGTAATGGAAAGCTTTGTAAAGATCAATGCTGGGGAACTACCCATACATATGTCATACAAATAAAAAGCTTTAATAAAAAAAATTTTTTAAAGGTGTTGGATTTGCTTTAAAGGTTTGTGTTCTTTTCAAGCTCCTAGCAAAATAAGTGATATCATTAGTTAGCTTGTTTTCCTATGATAAATATCAGTTTTTGGATCTTGTTTGGCAATTTCCACATCCTTTGCCTTTGATTTTCTTTTTAAAGAAAAGAAGATATATAGGCAGAAGATTTCTGGCTAGCCTAGAGTAAATGAGTAAAGAAATGGATGGAGACATTTATTAAGGGCTTGATATGTGCAAAGCACTATTCTTAGTGCTTAGGATACAGATGCAAAAGCAAAATAGCCCCTGCTTTCAAGGAGTTTACATTCTAATAGGGGAGAGAATATACATACATGTACATTAGAAAAATTAGAAAATTAGCCGCACATTAGGGGAAAAAAAGTCGGGATATAGTGGCAAAATAATGCCATTTCTAGTGATGAAATCATTGACCCTTTCTAAACTTGAATGGTTTGACAATATAGAGGACTTCAGTGGTAAGAACTTACTTTCTTGAATCTTCAGTAACTATGGTTGCTGAGTAGCCCAGGGAAAGAGTTGCCAGGTCTCATTTCCATAAGAGTAACTTCTTGGATGTTGATTCTAGGGGATGGACTGGAAGCAAGACTTATTTGGGGAAGACATTTGGGCTTATGTGGTTGCAGTTGGGTAGCATTGATCATGGCAAGAAATTCAATGATGCCTGCAGGATCAGGGCTGAAACAGGGCCTGTGATAGAAACAGAGTGAGCAGTCCATTTCTAGGACTCATAATCTTATAGTCCTAAGCTGTCTGTTAAGTCTTTAGGTTTATGGTAGTTAAGGTGATGACAATTCTTTTTGTTGTCAGCACCAGCTGCCTCCTTTCTTTCTTTCTGGGTGCTTCAGCTATGTTGGCTTCTCTTCCCTGGCCATGATTATGAGACTTGACCTTTCATTTCTTAACTTTGTATCACATATTCCAACATATTTTGATTTAATCTTTAATTTTGATTGATTAACTTTGAATTTATCATTATTAATTATTATCATTATAATAAATAATTATTACCAAAATTAAATTTGATTGATAACACATTTAATATTGATTCTTAAAGATTTGGACACCTAAAATCTTTCCTATTCCAGCTGACTAAGTAGTCCTAAAATTCTCAAAGTAAACTTAATACTATGGTAGGCACTAGATATACAAAGACAAAAAAGAAAACAGTTCTTTTCCTTCAGAATCATATATTCTATGGAGTTTGTGATGTAAAATAAGCCTAGAAAAGTAGTTTGAAGACAGATTGTAGAATGCCCTAAATGCAAAACTAAATATGATAGAACTCTAAAACCAAAAGGCTAGATTGATTTTCAGACTTTCATTGTTGCTTTAGTCAAATCTTAAAACTTTTTTATTATCATCTCTAAAATAAAGTTCTATTTAAGCACTAAGGTGATTTGATAAATTATTTACTAAGTATTTTGAGCTTCCTAGAAAAACATGGCATTTTGTACTTAAATAATTTACTAGCAAAAGTAGAAGGAAACATTTCTTAAGCACCTCTGTGTGCCAAGCATAAGTCTTACCTCAATTGATCCTCATAGTTGCTATCTTTTATCCTCATTTTACAGATGAGGAAACTGAAGCTGACAAGTTAAATGACTTGCCAATTGTTATACAGTCAGGAAGTATCCAAGGGAGAATTTGAACTCAGGTTTCCTTCACGCTAGGCCCAGCATCCTATCCACTGTGCCACCTAACTGTTGCAAATGGTAAGAGGGTAAGGACTCAGCCTTACATAGGCAAGCATATTTTCTGTAATATGGTTGTAATTGCTCTTGCCACCAATTTAGGGGAGATAAATTTCATCTCTTGCTGGAAGCCCAAGATAAAGAAAATGCTACATGTGATCCCAAAAGAAATTAAAATATTTCTACTCAGCTCCTCTTAGAGCCCACAAAATGCTTAATTCCTGAAGCAGTCATCAGTCATTTTTGGCACAACCCCACAATCATTGAGCCTAAGGAACCAATCAGGAGTTGCTATGTTGATCACGTTCCTTAGCAAGCCACCCTGAATACCCATCATAAATGATGAATGAGTGGAAGGCATAAGCAAAAAACTTAGGATCAGACTATTGTAAATAAGCCTGAAGGTTAAGAATTGTGTCCAGTCAACAATTCTTTAATGTCCTCATTTTTCTTCAGAAGATATGAAATACAAGAATATGCTTATTTATTCATTCACTTATTAGTTCTAGCAATATAATAAACACATAATTAACATTATTTTACTTTTCTCATTTAATATATTAGAGATTTCAGTGTTAGAGTTCAAAAATTAGTAGGTCCATTATTGTTGATAAAGAAAATAGATTAGAAAGGTAGCCAAATTTATTGAATTATTTTTCTTTTTGCCAATTTAATCTATGAATTGTTTTCAGATGATGTGATTAAATTGGATCTTGCTCCCCCCATTTTATGATGTGATATTGATAGAGCTTAGCAATCTTCTGGTGTGTCTCATAGTTTTGTTTTTTTATTTTTATTTTTGCTGAGGCAATTGGGGTTAAGTGACTTGCCCAGGGTCACACAGCTAGGAATGTTAAGTGTCTGAGGTTAGATTTGAACTTAGGTCCTTCTGACTTTAGGGCTGGTGCTCTATCCATTGTGCCACCTAGCTGCCCCTCTCATAGGATTTTACAAGTGAATTTATGTTCTAAACCAGTGTTTCAGTGGCAGTTCATCTCTCAAATTGGTAACATTAACTATTTTCTGCCAAAGGTTATTCCTGGCAGTTAAACTTTATCATGTTGATAAATGTTGAAAGTCAAGGTTAACATCTTTGCCTTTTTCCATTGAACATCTTTCAACATCATTTGAGTGGGTCATATTAAAGCTGTTGCTTTCAGTATTTTCATCCTTTTTTCTCATTTGGTGTTAACTTTGATTTTGTTTTTAACTAATCATTGGTCTTAATGAACTTTTATGACTCCCAAAAATATAATTTCCTCTCTATTAAGATAACATCAAATTGTTTTTGTGGTGTTTGATGCTCGATGTCTTGTGTTTCCTGACTTGATTTCTAGAAGAAAATATTCATGATACATAATTATATTACTTCTTAGAGGTCCATAACCCTTTAACTTCTTTCATTTCTCAAACTTGAACAATATTTTCAACTTTCTAAATTAATTTTTCTTTTTTGTTATGAACTTATATTCTACTGGAGGATGGGAGGGAAGAAGACAACATGTACACAGAGATGTAAATGCAAACTATATTCCAGTTTTTTAATATATTTCTGACCTCATTTATGTGATTGTTCTCTCCAATGATACAGATATCAACTCATCCATACTTGTTGATACTGTGTTTCACTCATCAATATTCTCCCATAAGTTTGCAAAAGGTCCACCCAACCTGCTAGAGATTTTCTTCACATTCTTTCGGCAATTTTGTGATGCTAAGAAAGTATGTGGGACTATTTCTTATGCCTCATTCATGCTCTCTCTTGCTGGAAGCCCTGTGACCCTACCATTGCTTTTGAAGTATTTTTCTTTATTCACATCTTTTATACATTTATTCCATGTTTGTAATGTGTCACAGAATGCTCTTGCCTGTCCTGTCTTTCCATTGCTCTTTGGGTAATCCTTAACTTCACTTCTTTAGAAGCTGTAATGTTCTGTAACTACAACATCACAGGGAAAATGTTGATTTTAAAAATAAGGATCTTTATTTCATTAGAAACTTGAGATCATTAAAAGAATTTTAGTCTCCCAAGTGAAATAGCACAATACCATTTAAATTCTGGACCCAACTCATTGCTCATCTATGTATGCCTGAGGTTTGAAATGTAGGTTTACTTTGAATCCTAGCATTTTTGTACAAATAGGCACTTAATATCTTGGACTGAGTTGGAACAGAGGCCCTGGGGATTATCTAGGTCATTTCCTTCTGCTTCCAAAGGAAACAATAGTTCAAAGAGGAAAAGTTGAATTGACTTGCCCAAAGTCTCACAAGTAATAAGACATAATAGTGGGCTTTTGTGCCAAGTGCCTCTGCTTATTCAAGATCCACTTTTCAATTTTCAATTCAAGATATTCAAGATCACACTTTTCCTTCTGCACCACATATTTGACATGGCTTCTCCATTTGGGCATATTTTTGTACTTGTTGGCATAGTGGTTTCTAAGTGGTTCTAAGGAATTTAATGTGCTTGAAGGTTTTCAAACTCTTATGAATTCTCCATGTTTATTTTTCCCTTCCTATCCAGCCACCCATGACTGCTAGCAACATGCTCCATACATAATAGATACTTTTAGATACATTTCTTGTTTATTGAATGAAATGTTCAGTTATTTAGTAAATATTTGTTAAACATCTCATATATGCCAAATGTTCTTCTAGGTTCTGTGGAAAATGTAAAATTTAGATAAAAAGACATGACCCCTATCTTCCTGGCTTTTATAGTTCATGACAAATGAGATATAAACATAGGAAACTACAAAGTAAAACATTACATGAGGAGTTAATTATTTGCATAACAAAGTTGATGTATGAGATATTCAGGGACGATTATCACTGAAATCACAGAAAGCTTTTCATATAGGAGGTGACTATTGAATTAGACTTTAAAAAATAAGTGGGATCATTATCAAAGAATAAGAGATCATAGATTTAGAGCTGGAAAGGGTATCAGAGGTCAACTAATTCACCATGTCCCCCTGCCCTTTTAACACATGAAGAACCAGAGAAGTTAGGAAATTTTTCCATGATCCCATGTGGTTGATCTGGATTCAAGCCTAGAATCTGACTATAAATCCTACAGATGATCTTTCTCCATTACCACTGTAATCTACTTGGTCAGGCCCTTTCCTCTCTCTCTTGAACTGTGCTAGCATTTCCTTGGCTAGGCTCCCCACATTTGATTAGCTCTTCTGTTGCATCTTACCTGAAGTTCTTTCATGCATGTGTCTCATCAGATCACTTTTTGGCTCTGACCTCTCACTGCTTACCAGATAAAGTTTGAATTCCTTATCTTGGTATTCAGAATTTTATATGATCTGGCTTCTGCTGGTATTTCTAAACTAATCTTAAACACTTTATCTTCTAACTGAAGTGGTCACCTTGCCCTAAACACTTCTACTACTTTGCTGCCTTTGCTTACTTTATTCCATGTGCCTGGAATATTCTCTCACAAAGAGAAGAGAAAACATGAATGGACATTGATGTCCATTGTGTGTCTATTTATGTAATCTTTTGGGATAACAACTCACTATAGCAATGATTGATGAAACTATGTGGTTTTAATATTTAAGTAATAAAAAATTTAGTTTCTTTTATCAACAGAATTGAAAAATATCATTTTACATTATTTGATTTGTGCACTTTCATGTTTTACATAAATTTCTAATCACAAATTTATTCTTTTTTTCCATATAGCTCCTGTAATAAACCGGTTTACTAGACGTGCATCAGGTAAGTCTGCTATCTTTGTACTTGCATTGACTTGAATGATGATAGTGTTTATAATGTCTTTTAAAAAATTCATATTTCCAGCAATTTTCAGACAAATAAAACAATGCCTAGTTTATTTAAAATTATAAAGTGAATGAAGTGTAATCTTTTTAGATAATGAAAGCTTATCCCCTCAAGATCAAGAATTTTAAAAATAATTTTGAACAAGGAAAATTTTCTAACTATTCAAACAAAACAATTTTTGGCATGTTGGAGGGGTAAATTTCAAGCTGCTTTTTTGCCTGAGTTGTAAAAGGAATAATTAGTTCTGGAAGGCTTACTTTGCTTCCATTTGTTCCATAATGTTTGATACATTAAAATTGATTTCTAAATTTGCTGATAGTTGATGGCTTATAGAGTTGACTAGGAATGTATGCAACAAAATATAATTTTTAAGAAAATATGCCTGATTATGGTGAAAGCATTTATATCTCTTGAAATTATTATAATATTGAGGGGTTTTTTTTTCATCATAACTGCTGAAAATTAAGTGACAGTATATTTTGTCAGGTTGGCTGGCTATTTCTGATATCTGATGTCAAACAGGTAACAATCATAGGTCAAAGCAAAGGGCTACAAAGTTGTAATAATTATAATTATGTACATGTGTATGTGTGTGTATGTATTTGTGTGTGTATGTGTAGAAAAAAGAAAAAATTTACAGAAAACTGGTCCTAAGATCACCTGGCCAGAAGACGGGCAAATAATATATTAATTTCTATTTCTATCAATGACTATATTGACATGAGAACTGAGATCTAATGTCCATTAAAATATTTTGCTTTTGGACAAGTTTGATTAATAACAATTATGAACTATGTGTAGCATTGATTGGTAGCTCCAAATGAAGCTCCAAAATGAAGGTTTGGTTTGACATACCTTGATTGTTAGTCGTTGGGAAGCAAAGCTATGTTAATTATATTTCAAAAGAACTTAGCTGTGACTACAATGATGATGGAAGGCAATGGAATGTGAAAGCAAAAAAGAAATAGCAAAATTGAACATTTCAGTTCTGCAAAGATAGCATAAGATAAGCAGATCCAAGAGATAGAATTTGGAAATTAGCTATACTTAGAGGAAGCAAAATACAATAAACATTAGGCTAATAAAATTATGTGGTAATAGAGAAAAGGTCTTATAGTGATAATTGCTGTTATCCAGGTAACACAGTATGCCCAAACCTAATTGGTTATTATATTTTTGAGCTAGTTTTTCTTTTAAACCTAGTAAATAAAACTGTGAGGGTCCATGCAGTATAATGAATAAAGTGAAATCAGGAAGACTTGGTTTTTACATCTTGTCTCTGATACTAGCTTTGACCATTTATCCAGGCATTTAAGCTCTAAGAACCTTAGGAAACTCTAAAACTGCATAATATTGCAGTATTTTTAGCTGATAGAAGTTCCCATGCTGATTAATTCAAAGGTCATCATCATAAATAATCATTGGAATAAAGAGTGAGATCAATGTATCCAGGAGATTTGACTATATATTTTTTTAATTTTTAAAGATGTCCATGAAATAAAACTATGATGTTTAAAAAGTTCAAGAGTTATGATTTCTGGTAATTTAATCATTTTATTAATAAAGCTGTCATGTATATTAATGAAAAGAGGTCTATGGCACTATTGAATGTCAAAGACCATTCATGACATTGGGTTCATAGTTTATATGCCCTTGGAAGAGACAATGTTCCTGAGGATAGCAATCAATACTGATTGTTTAACAATGAGATGTAGGTTCATTCTAATGAGGGTCTTGAAGTATATAACTTGGATCATACAAGATTTGGTCAAAAAAGACTTATAAATTTCCCTATCACCTGTCTGACAAAAGAGAGAATCCGCATTTTCCTAGTTCTAAGTAAACACAATGAGAAGGAATCTATCCATTATCTTAAACTTAAATTTTCTTTTACTGCCTGAAAAAATCTTAGTCTGGGTAAGTCTTTGCCCAAAATTTCCCACATTTGTTGATTTCTGAATGAGAAAGTAGAAAAGAGGAAAAACATTGATCTTCATTCAATTATTAGTTATTAATACACAGAGAAATAATCATTTTTCTCAGTAATTTAATCAAAAAGCTAGAAAGCATCCTCTAGTTTGTGGACAAAATAAGACATGCTTAAGGTGTATTATACATAGACATACAATCTCTTTATTCTAATCTGTCTCTTCCCATTGTTCCCCAACTGGAAATCGAATCTGTTTTAAAATGCCTACTAAAGAGTTTTTGTAGCCTCTTTTGTGACTTCAATTGACCATCTAACAACCTGATATACAAGAAGAGATTGAAACTGAATTGCCTCCATTTGAAAATGTCTTGGGAAGATTCTGAATATCAACTGGTAAGACTAAATACCAGACATTGAGGTCCTTTATCAAGCTAAATTACCAAGCATTCAACTCTATTGCAAAGAGTGCAATGTGCAATTCTTCTAAACATATTTCCATATCCATCATCCTGTGCAAGAAAAATCTGATAAATGGGAAAAAACACAAGCAAGCAAATAACAGCAATAAAAAGGTGAAAATACTATGCTTCAATTCACATTCAGTCTCCATGGTTCTCTCTCTGGATGCAGATGGCATTTTTTATCCTAAGTCTATTGGAATTTCCTCAATTCACACATTGTTGAGACAAGTCCACACAGTTGATTATCACATAATCTTGTTGTTATTGTGTATAATGTTCTCTTGGTTCTGCTTACTTAGCATCAGCTCATAAGTCTTTCCAGGCTTTTCTAAAATCAGCCTGCTTGTCATTTCTTACACAATAATAATAGCCCATTACATTTATTTACCATAACCAATACCCCAATTGATGGGCACCCAATCAGTTTCTAATTCCCTCCCACTACAAATAGGGCTGTTACAAACATCTTTGCACATGTGGGTCCTTTCTTCTCTTTTATTATCTCTTTGGGACACAGACCCAGGAGTGACACTGCTGGATGAAAGGATATGCACAATTTTATATCCTTTCGGGCATAGTTCCAAACTAATGACATCTTTCATAGGGGAAATGTAATCTTGAGGGTTTTACACCATAGCTAGTAAAGTCTCAGGGGAGGAGGGGAAATAAAGGTGGGAATAAGGATGTATATTGAGATGTTGAGATTGTCTTTAAAAATAGTCTGGGAAACCTTGGTTCCCATCACTATCTCTATATCCTAATGCTCTCAAAAATCTTTCATTCACAAAACCAATTCACTACAGGTTCATGAATTCTTCACATTCAGTGCCACTAGCTCATTTCCATTAGTTTCTAATGGTTCTCAGGACTTCCTGGCTAACCCCACATCATTTCCACATCCTTGGCAATTGAAGCAGATCTTATTCCATTCCCTACATTGTCCCAGGGGTGCTTCAGACTACTCCACACACTTTGCTATTGACCATAGGTAGCCATGCTGATTCTGTTCTTCCTTGGAAATACCGTGAGTGTTAGGAAGTCTGCCAAAGCTGATGCCTCAACTCTCCACAGCATTCATGATTGGGCAATCAAGCCAGTCCCAGGGCCCCTACTTCCTGCAGATCAAATCTATTTACCTCAGGCTTGAGACTTGAGCACTGTGGGAATTAATGGATGCTAACATTAAATGTGAGTTCATTTGGCCATCTAATTAACACACATCCTGCCCTGGGACACTAGTGTCGTTCATTAAAAGGAAGAAAAAAAAACAGTGGTCTACCACTGTGCCACAATTACTGGTCCAGTGACTGATTAATAAGCAGGTCTTGACTTCCATCCCTTTAATTTGCAAAATAGTTTTTTTAAAGGGAAATATATCAAAAATATTATTCTGTAAATGTATTATCTACAGCTCTCTTTTTTTCATAAATGTTGTCATGTTTCTACATCAGAGTATGAATTTAAAGACTTTTGTATTAATTTAGAGCTGTTTTTTAAAAATTCCTCCAAATTTATGTTTCATTTGGGATTTTTTGTTACAAAATTAATTTACTTCATATTTTATCACTAGGAAAAATTACATTAATTTTTCAAATACACTTTGAAGTCTTTTGCATAAAAAAAATTCAGTATATTTCATAGTTCTTTGCCCACATGTTGTCACATACAGACTTCCGTTTGGTGGACTTTCTTGTGAATGATGAAGCATTGATTAAATGCTTATTGTTGTCAGGCATTATGCCAAATTCTAAGGATACACACAAGCATGAGAGTCCCTGTCTTCAAGTAGCTTACATTTTTATGGGGGGAATAATGTAAAAAGAAACTTGAAAGTGGGGAGCAGAGCTAGACAAGATAAATTAAAAGCTTAGCTATTAGAACCTAGACTGGAGTAGAATTGATGGTTCCAGTGATTATTACTGAAACTACTTGGAACTCCAAATCTACCCTCACATTTCTGTAAGTAAAAATGACAGTCTGTGAAGTATGCTTTATTTCTAGATTGCACAAAGGGCTAGTACTCTTAGAGCTGCATTTTATCCTGACATCATTTGAGCTTACTCAGTGCCAGATCTGTCAAATACAGGTCTCCTACACTATATTATTTTCACTTAAAATCTGCTGGTATATTGAAATTTTTTTCATTATGTTGCATTGTCATCAATAGGCATTTCAAAGCAATATCTTCTCTAACTTCATTTGCAACAATATATCTAATCTTGTGGATATCTTTACACTTCTTTGCTTTATTCACTTACAATGCAAAGTAAGAAAATTTTACTTTATCAATTAATTGATTATGTTGGTCTTTAAATTGACAGATAGTTCTCCTTCCCACTTTATTACATACATATGGAACCATTTAAAGCTGGTATGCATATGATTGATCAAGCATTATTTTGGTCATATCAAGAGACTACTGGTAGCACCCAGGTTTATCACATTATTGACACTAAACAATTCTGTAAACAACCTAAAATGTGAACAAACTTTTTGATGTCACAGAGATAGCTTTGGGGGTAAGGATTTTGCTTATCAAAAGATTTAAATTTCCTTTAGAAAAATCATCTTGTCCTGCCAAAATACTATATGTAGATATTTTCAAGATGATTTAGTTATTGGATTTTTTATATTTTCTGCAACTAAAGTATATTCATACACAATAAACCAAGGAGTATTTCCTCTATATTTAAGACTAATGAATCCCAGCAATAAATACAGTGATAATATTATCTATATTTGGGCATTTTACTTTGTGTTTCTATGCTTCTGATACACAAAGCCTGGCATATAGTAAGCACTTAATAAATTGGTTAATTAAACTCCCTCAGTTATGTTTTCTTAATACTATTCTTAATTGTTCCAGTGTATTTTTCTCTTCATACTTATTTTAGTGCTTAACCATGACAAATGGATATTATTTTACACTTTTATAACTGTATACAATAATAATTTAAGACAATAAGACTGTGGGTTAAATGAATGCCTGTTTTGGAAGGGGATTAATTATACAAAAAAGGGAAAAAATTAAAGCAGAGTGTTTAAAACTTTTTTTAAATGAACAAGTGGGAAGTAAGATATATCATACTTTATCAAAAATTAGGCTATACATAATAGAGATTTATGGTATCATGTTTAATCTATTTCTTATTCTTTGTGTAAAGATATTTTCATGTATCTGGTGTTTGTAAAGTTCATGAAAAATAAAATTTAATTAATTGTGTGTAGATGGAAAGATAGGTATATAGATATATGAGACATGGACTTTTTTGGTAGTTAACACTTTGAGAACATTAAAAACATTGCAATTTCCCATATATAATCCAATTAATCTCACTTGTAGACAGTATTCATCATTCATCTGAAGCTCTTGTCTAATACTTACATATTTATGAACTAATTCAGTGAGTTTTCCTGTCCAGTTATATATCATGGCACTTGCTTTTTCTTATTTTCTTTTTGAATTGCTGAATACCTCTAGAAGAAGCCTTACTAGATCTACTATAAATTTATTTATCCAAATTCAACTAGGCCTTCATTTCTCATGGTAATCATTTTATTCTTCCTGATTACTTCTCTCTCAGATCCCAATACCACCCATAGCCATTCTTCCAAAATTGTTCTTTTCAAGTCCCTCTACTCTATACCACCTCTTCTTACCTCCCTATCAGATGATCTCACCTCCAAGATGTGTTTGTGGCCCGTTCCCCTGGGTTTTTTTTCTTCTCTAGTTCATTGCCTTAAAATATTTGCATGTCATCTCTTATTCTGTTTTGCATGATTTAGGAGAAATAGGTAGTTTTTTTCCATAGGATCCTAGTCTAGAAGGGACTTCAGAGGCCATAGAATCTAAACCCTTACTTCACAGATAAGGCAATGGAGTCACACAAAGGTTAAGTGACTTGTTCAAGGTCACACAGACAGTAAACCTCATGGGTGATATTGGAATCCAAGTCCACTGACTTCTGAGCCTCTGTTCTTTTCATTATACTAACATCAGTCTCTATGTCTTTGTTCCTACTCTTTCCCTTTTTCTATCATCTAGGGACTACTCTCTTTAACATTTTCTTTCTCGTTTTTAATCTCTCATTTTCTACTGATCTTTCACCTTTTATCTACAAACATAATCATATCACTCTCCACTATTAAAAAGCTTTCTTTTGATTTTGCCATCTTTCCAAGATTGGTTCCATCTCTTCTCATCCAGCAGGCATTTATTTAGCACATACTATTAGTCAGGCATTGTGCTAGGACTGAGAATACAGATATAAAAATTGAGCTGACCTTACCTTCAAGGAATTTCTGTTCTGTTACAAGAATATGCAGGTTTGCAGATAAATAAATGCAAGATACATACAAAATAAATATAGAAGGATTGAGGTACTGTAACAACTGGAAAAATCTTATATGAAGCAATACATTACTTCAGCCTTGGAGGGAGTTAGGGCTTTCCAAGATTTGGAATTCTAAAGGAAAAAGAACATTCCAGGCATGAGGCCATTCTATACCTTCCCCTCCCCCCCAAAAAAAAAAAGAATGGAGGCAGGAAATAGAATATTGTGTATAGGGTACAAAAAGGCCAGTTTGGCAGGAACATAGGATGTTTGAGGAGGAGTAATATATAATTAACCTAAAAACAGAGACTAGAGTCATCCTGGAAGGGGCTTTGATATCAAGCAGATGGGTTTATTTTATCCTACAGACAGTAGGGAAGCAATGAAATTTCCTGATCATAGTCAGCATGACCATGTCATGATCAGTATATCATGGGCACCTATGTGCTCAAGAAATATGATTAATTTAACAGTTATGTGGAGGATGGATTGGAGAGAGAAGAATTTTGAGGAAATCAGGTATTGTAAGAGACTACCATAATAATTCAAATAAAAGGTAATGAGGATTTGAACCAGAATTTTGAGGTTTAAGTGGAGAGAAGGGGATAGATCTGGGAGACACTGGGGAGTTAAAATTAACAAGACTTGACAACATAGCTAGTTATCTTGCAGAGGATGCTTTGACAGAACTGGAAAAAAATCAAGAGAGAGCAGGGACAGAAAAATGCAGGCAAGAGAGAGAATCCAGAGGGAGAAAAAGGTCAACAGTGCCACATGTTACAGAGAAATTTTTATAAAATAATAATAAGTATGTGTGGGTATAGAGAGGGACTTCCTTCTTGGCACAAAAGATAGCAAGCACAGCCATGTGGAAAAGGACAGGATAAAATCAGAAAATGTAACTCATTCAATTTGTAACAAAGAGCAAGTGAAAGGGGAAGAGTGTAAAAGACAGCTTTTAAAGTAGATTGGAGCCACATTTATGAAGGCCTTTGAATGCCATGTTAAGAGGTTTGCATTTTATTTAATCAGCAATGTGAAGCCCCTGAAGACTTTTTTTTTTTAAGCAGGGAAGTAATGTGATTAAATTTATGCATTAGAAAGATTACTTCAGCAGTGGTGTGAAAGATATATTAGAGAGAAGAAAAACTGGAGGCAAAGATAGCAGAATCCAAACAGGAGCTGCTGAGGGCCTGACCTGGGAATGGAAAGGAATTACAAATGCTTGGGAAATTATAGAGTTTAAACAGACAGGATTTGGCAGACTTGTACTTGAGGTATGAGAGACAGGCAAGAATCAACCATGACGGAGATTTCTAGCCCAGAACCATTTCTTCTTTTAATTTTAATTTACTTCAAAGTGTTATTTTCTGTTTTAACAAGGAGAGTGTTCCAGATTTTTTTTAAAAAATCTCCTATGACTATTAATTGGCTGAATTAGATCCTTACTTCTTATTTTTAACTATCTCTGACCCTGTCTGGCAAAATTCATAGATTCCCTGTTTTGTATTTCACATTTCCTAATAAATACCCAATGTTGTGATTATTCTGTCCATAGTATGTAATAAGCAATATGTGTGCCTAATGAATCCAAGTGGTTGATTTTTAATCCATCTATCATGCTCTTTATTCCATTAAACACCTTCATTATAGTTTGAAAGTAACCCTGGGTTCTCAAGGCTTTTTTTCAAAGGCTACATCCTTTCAAGTCTTTTGAGTATGAATGGGCTTAATCATTCAACTCAGCAAATATGTGGATAGATACTGTGGAAAATGAGCTGAACCCAGAGTCAGACAGGAGAATAGAAGGCTAAATTGCCTTTGGAAATTATAGCGTGTACTTAATAGTATAAAACTTTTCCTCAGAACAAAGACTTTTCTTTTTTAATCATATTCTTCCTGGTACAGTATGGCTATAAGTTGAAAATCATCCAAAGGCAATGGAGAGACATCTAGGCATATAGCAGTAGGCTGAACACCTCACCCAATAATTGCATGAGAGAAGTATCATAAGGGTTGTCTCCAGAGAGATGCATGATTGGAGAAAATGGGCTAGTAACATGGTAAGAAGATTATTGAGATCATCCAAGCAAGAAGGAAGGCACTCAGCAGCTGGATATATACCCTGTGTAATTGCCTTTGGCAGGACATAAACAGTTCTCAAAATGAGAGGGTATGGCTGGCTGGCAATCTGCTTTTTGATAGGAAATACCTCCAAAATTATGACTTTTCAGATTCATTGAAAAATGCCTAAGATACTCTGCTAGTCTGGAGGTATAAAGACAAATTGTAGTTTCTGCTCTTAAACATTATAATCAACTGTATGTTCATGCTTAAGTAAATACAAGGTAATTTGAGAGCACTTTATCAAATAAGGATATCAAGAGAGGTATTGTAAAAGGAGATGCCTTTTGAGTTGGACCTTGAAGGAAGCCAAACATTCTGAGAGGTAAAGATGAGGAGGAAGTTCATTCTAAGTTTCAGGGACAACTTGTGCCAATACACAGTGTTGAAAACTATAATGTAGAATTTGGGGATACCTAGTAATATAGTTTAGTTGAAATGTGGAGTGTGCTTTAAGAGCAATAATGTTAAATTAACAGAGGAAGATAAATTGGAGCCAGGTTTTGGAGGACCTTAAAAGTCAGACTGGAGAATTTATCTGAGAGATACTAGGGAGCCACCAAAGATATCTGAGCCAGGGATAATTCCTACCCTCTAAGAGCTCAAATGTAATGGTCTCTCATAATTGAATGAAAAAGGCTTACAGGCATAAACCCAAAAGAAAAAGAGTCTTTTTTTCCTTTGAAGAGCAATATTCAGGTAAACAAAGCATTATTACAAAATCAAGTCAATACCAAAGTGGTGTGGTACACAGCTCTTCATAGTGAATGGATGACAAGTGGCTTTGCAATCAGAAAAATCTTGGGGGCAAGATCTACCTCTGACATAGACTAGCTCAGTAACTATAGTCCAGTTATTGAATCAGTGTCCTGTATATTCTGTAATTAATATAAGCTACAGTTACTTTATGGATCTATATTAGTGAAGGAAGTTCCCTATACTGATATAATTACAGATGAAAAAAGAAAGGGGGGGAGAGATAGGGAGGAAGAAAAGGAGGAAGGAAGGAAGGAAAGCAAAAAAGAAGTAGATAAAGGTAGAGAGGTAGGGAGGGAAGGAAGAAAGGAATACAAAAGAAAAATAGAGATAGAGAGGGAGGATAGAAAAGAAGGAGTGTTCAGCTTTTGTGGTTTTCTGTTTATTATTATCTAAGAGCATCAATGGCAGAGTCATACAAATAAATGTGGAGCTCATTGTTTGTCTGTATAGACCCTGCGTCCTTAGAGATAACTTTAGTTGCTCATTGACCAGAAAGTCGTCAAAAGTCTGGGGCAACCCTCATTGACCTTCACCTGAAAGCTATACACGGGCGTAGAGTGAGAGTGAGGAGAAAAGCCAGTTTAATTCATAGGAACATGTTTCCCTTTCCTCTCTGAGTTGCCTTGCTTAGCATAACTCTTGTTTCTCTACTCTCTTTATCTGGTCTCTACTGTAGACACAGTTTTTCCCTTGTGCTATCTCAGTTCTCCTTTTGCACCCCTCAACTTTCCCTTCTGTACTGTCACACTATCTTTCTTAAATCCTCTAAAGTCTTTGCTGGGGGGATAGTAATGCTGTATTTGCCCATCACTGGAAAAGTTGAATTTTAATTTCTCCTTCTTGCTTTTGGAAATTATAGAGTATTATATGACCAGAAGAAGTCAATGGGTAGAATCTTTATGGAAGACCATTTCAGGGGGAAAAAAAAACACAAATCGTACAGAATAGGGAGTTAACTTTTGGCATACTGGAAAAGAACAGAATAAATTAGGAGTCAGAAGACCTGGATTTGAATACAGTCTTTGGCATTTACTGCCTGTGATTATGTATGGCAAAAAAATCCCTTAAAATGTGGGCCCAGTATCCTCATCTGTAAAGTGACAGTCTAGAATTGATCTCTAAGTGTATTATCTTAAATGTACCAATTAGCCTCCCCAGCTAGTATTTGCTGAATTAGTCCAGTGTGTCAAACACTCAAAACTTTTAGTTTTTCTCTCTTTATGTCTTGTTCATTTATCTGTATGTCATTCACAACTGCCTCTGTGAAGATAAAATGTAGGTCTATACTCAAGAAACTACATAACAACATTAATGCTAACCCAATTAAAATTCATGTCTGATAATCATGATTGATTTAACATTTTGTAAGTTTTATTTGTGCATTTCTTATAAATGCTAATGAGATATTCACAAATGCTAGTGAGTGCCTTTGATTGATTTCTTAAAGCAGTCAGAGAGGGTGAAGTTCTCCTAAATGAATTACTAGATTAATGTAGATCGACATGTAAACAATATTGATAGACAGAAATGAATTTGAAAATTTTTCAGGTTGTTTTGAAAACAAGCAGTGGATTTGAGTCACACATACCCATCGTTGCCTGAATTTAATCTTTCTCCCTATAGATTAGACTGTGTGAGTAGGTACAACAATAATGTTCTTATATCTCACCAACTTTATTAGTATTGATAATAGGAAGCTATTGCTAACCTAGTAATGTTCTCAAGTTAGCATGTCCCCAAATTAATTTTTCTTTAAGTGAATTTTTCATGTTTTATGTGGGTTTTGATAGATTCATTATTTTATAAGCATATCTGTCTTTATAATATATACATGCCTTGAAATAAGGAACTTACAGATGAGGACATTCCCTCTACCAATGCTGGACAGAGCCTTTTTTTTTTCTTGTTATTTAAAGTCTTAGTGTTTCCTAGACAAAGGACAGTGGATAGAGTGCTGTACCTATAATTGGGAAAACCTGAGTTCAAAGCCAACCTTAGACACCTATTAGTTGTGTGACCTTGGACAAGTTACTTTTTCTGTATGTACTTTGATCCACTAGAAAAGGAAATGGCAAACCACTCCAGTGTCTTAGCTAAGAAAACCACAGGGACAGTATTAGTATGCTGTGGTCCATGGGGTCATGAAGAGTTGGGCATGACAAAGACTGAACAACATTTACTGACTCGGAGGCCAGCCCTCCCCTGCTGGCTTTTATAGATGCAAAGTAATTTGAAAGAGCAAGAGATGGTTCCTGCTCAATAAATTCCAGTGGCTTCTTATTTCTTCTAAGATGACATTTAAACTCCTCTGGCATTTAAAGGCTTTCACAACCCAACCTCAGCCCAGATAGCCTTACATCCCTTTTCTTCACCTACATCGTGGTCTAGCCAAGCTGACCTTCCTTCTCAGTTGTGACACTCTTTCTCACACCTGTGTACCTTTATAGGCTATCCTCCCTTCCTAGAATGCATTCCATCTTCACCTCCAGTTTCTCAGAAAATCCACCTTCCTTCAGAAAAGATTCCATAGTAAGTCTCACTTTCTCTATGAATATTTTCCTGGTAGCCCCCACTGCTAGTGTGTTTCCCCTCAAGATTACTTTGTATCCATTTGTTAGCTTTTACAGATGTACATCTTGTTTCCCTTGGCTAGATTGTAAACTCCTTGAGAAGGAAAATGTTTTTGCTTTGGTCTTTGTATCTCTGGAGTCTAGTACAGGGTCTATTACATAGAATTTTAATAAATGATTGTTTGCTTGATTCATCGTTTCTCTTCACAGACTATAGTCACACCATACTGGTGTACTTGTTAACTCTCAGACTTGGTACTCCAGGTCCTGTTACAGTGTGTGTGGACATTGGTTGTCCCCTGTGCCTGGAATGCACATCCTTGTTACCTCTGACCTCACTTCCTTGGAATTTCTTGGAATTCCTTGCTCAACTCATGCCCCATCTACTACTATTTGAAATCTTTTCTGACTAACCTCAAATCTCTAATGATTCCCCTTCCCACCAAAATAAACAAATTACCTTCTGTTTATTTTACAAATAATTTGTAGTTACTTGTGTGTACATTTTAGAATGTAAACTACTTGAGGGAAAATGCCATTACATTTTTGTCATTGTATCTTCAGTAGTTAAAATAACACCTGCAGACAAAGAACCAAGAAAAAGAAGTATACATGGTATGGTTTTCCATAATCCATATATGCATATTTATGTTTGTTAATAAATACATATATCCATGTGTATATTTGTGTCAAATAGCGGCCTTCTTTAGAGCAGGATAGGAAGGGAGGAATGACTAATGCTATAAATAACTTTAATTTTAAAAAATAGCACTTGGCATATAATAGATAGTTAATAAAGGCTTATTGATTGGGGCCTTATAAATCCTTTCCACCAAATTTATGCAGGTCACATTCTTGTCCTTAATATGATGACAAACAAAACATTCCTATGTCTTTTATTTTCTCAGTTAAATTAGGGGGAAATCAGAGGATACCTCCCTTTTTCCAGTTTTTTGTTCCTGGGTTACTAGAACAGAGTATATTTAAGCACATATAATAGAGAATATGAAAAGAAGAGAATATGAAAAAGCTGAACCAAAGAATTGTGATTAATGGTGATATTTTATTTTTAAGTCCTAGCAAAACAGAAAACAGGTAAACAAAAGTCTTTAGGTGAAAGACTAAAGTTAATTCAATTATTTTAAAAGAACCTTAATTCTCAGTATTATGTGAATTTAATTTTATGAAAAGATGTCAAACTGACCCTTGGCTAGAGGTAAGATAGGTGGCAGAGTGGATAGAGTACCAGGCCTGGAATCAGGAACCTGAGTTCAGATCTAGTTTCAAATACTTCCTAACTATGCAAACCTGTAGAGTTTCATCAGTTATAAAAATGAGGATATCAATTAGAATCTACCTCTCAGGGTTGTTTTGAGGATTAAAGTAATATAATATTTGTATACTGCTTAGGTAGTGGCAGAACCTGGGCATATCGTAGGTACTTATGCTTATTTCCTTCCTCTATAAACATTTTTCTAATAAGATAAGTGAGTGAGAAGTGAGAGGGGAAAAGATTACTGGGAAAACATAAGCAATGTAAAAACACAAATTTAATGATAAAAAAGCATCCTTTTTTGAAGGGTTAGCCATGAGGATAGAAAAGATTATAAGAAATCTTTTTCCAAGCTCCAACTATAGCAAGTCACTTCCTTTAGTTCCAGATTCAATGACTGTGACAGATTTTTTTATCCTTTTTAATCCTTGTAATATATGCTTTTAATCTTCAATTATTTAAGTTATAATTGGATTTTATGGTTCATGAGCCTGTTGTATTTCACAGACAGAAAATATCTTTAAAACTGTTGGACTAAGTCAAATATAAGCTTCACTACTAATACAGTTTTATGCTACTTTCTAAGTAATATTACTGTTATAGTGCTCTCTGATCATGTCCTTCTTCCACTTAAAAAGCTTCAGCATCTCTCAAATGCCTACCCAATAAACTGGGTATTTGGCATTGAAGTTCCTCTACAGTCTGACTTCAACCTACCTTTTCAGCTTTGAGTTGGTCTTGTCCTCTTCATGTTCCAACCAAAATGAACCAATATTTAGGGTTCATCTTCATCTTGAAGACAGGAAGAACCCTTGTTTCTCTTCCTGGCTTCATGTGATCTGTATCCAGAATCAACTTGTCTCCATCTTTCTGCTGAAATTCCATTTCATTCTTAAAGCTTCAAAGGGTTTTCCCTCTAAAACATCCCAGTTAAAATGATCCTAAGTTTTTAGTAGTATTTTGCCCGAATGTCTCCTTTGTACTCTTCATACTTTAAAAAAAAATCACAGTAATTTGCATACATTTAATTTCCCTTTCTTAGATTGCACATTCCTTGAGAGCAGGATATGTGTAATATATTCATATCTCTAATTCTTGCTTGTCAGCAGGAGTTTAATAAATATTTCTTAAAATGTGTGCTCTTTTGTTGTTGTTCTTAAAGTGTTTTAAGAACTCTGTAATGTAATTTTATTTATTACAGCATATATCTATTTTTTCAAATAGAAAAACAAAGCAGTTCATATTCTAGAACTGATAGATGTATTGATTAAAAGTAACTTACCAATTCCAATAGACTTGAGATGGAAAATGTCATCTGCATCCAGAGAGAGAATTATGAAGACTGAATGTGGATCAAAGCATAGTATTTTCACCTTTTTTGTTTTTTCTATTAGTTTGAGAATATATTTAAAAGAATTGCACATATTTAATCTGTATCAAATTGCTTGCCATCTTGGAGAGAGGGAGGTAAAAGAGGGAAGGAGAAAAATTTAGAGCACAAAGTCTTACAAAAATGAATGTTGAAAACTATCTTTACATGTTTTTGGAAAAATAAAATACTATTGAAAATCTTTTAAAAATAAAAATAAGCTTACATGCTGTTCTGAACAGAGTCAGAAACTGAACTAAATCAAATTTATGCTGCAAATTTGTTCATTAATTTTTTTTAATTTTTAGAAGGCTGGTGTTTATTAGTCTCTCTTTCCTTCCCTCCCTTCCTTTTCCTCTTCCTCTTCTATCTCTCTTTCCTTGCCCCTCTACTTCCCCCCTTCCTTTCTCTCTCTCTCTGTCTTTGTCTCTCTTGTCTCTCTGTCTTTTCTTCTCTCTCTCTCTCCCTTCTTCCCTCTCTCCCTCCATCCCTCAGTCCCTCTCCTATCTCTCTCTTACATTACCTAAATTTCCAAGCATATCCCTCCTTCTCCTCTCTACAACAATATATCTTGTAATTTAAAAAAGAATAAAGGCAGAGAGGGGAAGACAATTCATAAAAATTAACCAACACACTAACAGTCTATAAAATATCCTACAAAAAATATTCCCTCTCACAACACTCATAACTATGAAGAGAAGAGGGTACAATCCAGAAACAAACTGGATTATTGTCAACATATTTAAAAAGCATTTATCATGTGCTTATTATTTGGCAAGCATTGTGCTAAGGGGTCTTGTGGAGTTTTTTTTTTTAATTTCCATTATTATAATTATTGTATATATTGTTTTTCTGGTTCTGTTTACTTCACTGTGCTAAATTCAACTACATCTTCCCATGCTTCTCTGAATTCTTCGTATTCATAATTGTCCATAGTACAAGAGTATTCCATTATATTTATATATTAGAATTTATTTAGCCATTCTTCCATGGGATGGGCATCTACTTTGTTTTTAATTCTTTGCTACCACAAAAACAAAGTGTTGCTATGAATATTTTAGACCTTTCCATCCATTTTTTTTCATCTTTCTTTGGCATATACCCTTACTAGAGGTATTTTTGAATGAAGGGGTATGAACATTTTAAATGTTTACTTTCTTAGTATAATTACAAATAATTTTTCAGAATGGGCTAATTTTCAACTTCACCAACAATCTATTGATGTGACTGTTTTACCTTAGGCCATCCAACATTAGCTATTATATTCTTTTGCCAATTTGTTGGATTTGTGGTAAAACCTGAGTTGTTTTGATTTGCCTGTCCCTTATTATTTGTGATTTGGAGCACTACATATAATAGTCAATAATTTATAATTCTTCTCCTGAGAATTAATTCAAAAGGAGGATTCTGGGAAGAAGGTAGAGTAGGTTGGTGAATTTCAAACTCTCCCATAGAACAAATTTGCACCTCAGGACAAACATATACTGGTGAAAAATCAAGAAGACTTAGGGCAGAACAAGGGTCCTCCAGATACAACCTAAGAAGATCTGAAGAAAGAGTCCAGGCAAGAGATTAGCCTGTCTGAAGTGCAAACACTTATGGGCTAGTTCTGTAGAAACATCAAGTGATGACCATCCAGAGAGAACCAGCACCGGGTGAGTGCAGAAGCAGTGGGGCAAGGATGATGTTGGTTGTGGGTACTTGCAGGAGGGTCTAGCTCTTGGTTTGGAGTTCCTGGTCAGAATAGAGAGCTGAAGGGAAGCTTAAGGTACCATCTGCACCATCCCCCACCTCATGATTAAAGGTGCTTACACTAATTGATCTTATTTTTTAAAAAATTAACCAGCAAAGAAGAAAAAACCCTACCATTGAAACATATGGGAACAGGGAAGACCGGAGTTCATCTTCAGAGGAAGACACTTTAGTTTAAAAAAAAAAAAAACACCTTTTACCCCAAGAGTAACTTCCTGCCCAAAGAGAATTTATAGAATTCAAAATAGAATTTAAAAATCAAATGAGAGACATTGAGGATAAACTAAAAACCAAAAACCATTTGAGAATAACAAGAAAAAAAATTACACACACAATTAGAAAAAGGTACAGAGTTTCATAGATGAAAATAATCATTTGAAAATTATAAGTGGGCAAAGGGAAGTTAGTGAAGCTATGAGAGACCACAAAATAACAAAACAGATTATAAAGAATGAGAAAATATAACAGAATGTGGAACATCTTATAAGAAAAATGACAGATTAAGAAGAGAAAATGTAAGAATAATTGGATTGCCAGAAAGTTGTGACTAAAAGGAGAACCTTGTCACAATAATGTAGGAAATAATCCAAGAAAATTGTCCTGGAGTGATAGAACATGAGGAGAAAGTAGAAATAGGAAAAATCCATACATCACCACCTCAAAGAGATCCTTTGTGGAAAACACATAGGAATATTATTGCCAAATTTCAAATAAAAGAGAAAATTTTGCAAGAAACAAGAAAAAAATTCAAATATGCTAGAGCTACAATTAGAATTGTACAAGACTTATCAACAGCTACAATAAAAGATCACAGGTCCTGGAATCATATCTAGAGACAAGCAAAAGAAGTAGACCTACAGCCAAAAATATCATTTCCAGCAAAATTGGCTATAATTTTTGAATGAGAAAAAAATGGACATTTAATGAGCTTGCAGATGTTCAAGACTTTCTATCAACCAAACCTGAACTTAAGAGAAAATTTAACATATGAGTCAATATGAAAGGAACTCAACATGGACAAACTGTTTATTTTTTTTACATTGGGAAAATGTATACTAGATGCATAAGATTCATTTCAGCAATAGGGTAGCTCAAAAGAAAGATTGACAGAGTCAAGGTAAAAATAGTAATCAGGTTATATGAATGAGTTGCAGAGAAAGAATAGACACAGGCATTAGAGGGGGAGGAGGGATTGGAGTTCTGAAAACTTACATTGGGAATGAGTTCAGTAGGCAACATTACATATATACCATGAAGGGTATAACAACCTCCAAAATCTATAAAGAAATAAGGAGGGAAGGATGTGTGGATGGGGACGTAGTGGGTGAGGGAAGAAGATAAGGGATGGATCAATGGGTGGGGGAAGGTTAAATAACAGCAATGCAAGTTATGGAGCAGAATTTAATTAAAGAGGCTGTAGGGATAGGAAAGACATATGTGTGTGGGGTGTGTGTGTGTGTGTGTGTGTGTAGGTATGTATGTGCATATATATATATATGTGTGTATATATATACATATATATAAATAAATTTATCTTTTCTTAACTGTAGCTTGTTTGGAGGTGGGAGTTGAGATAAAATGGGAAAAAATAAAGCAAATAAGGTGCACAACAGAGAATCAAAGAACAATTTACAAGAAAATAAAGAAAAATGGACATTCATGAATATAATTTCTTCTAATATATATACTTTCTTGATCTGGTAATTTGTTATTACATATTTTGAATTCTCTCATGTTCTGTTGGGCATGACAATGTTCTCTTTTGTTTTGCTTTAGTTTATTTTGTATTCCTATTCTGTTTTTCAAATAAAATAAATTTTGAAAATAAAGCAAATAAAAAGAGAATTAATTCATATCCTTTAAACACTTAATCATAAGTCTTATAGGTGTCTTAATTCCTTTTATATTTTGCATATTAGTCCCATTATCAAAGATGATTACTTGATGTCAAATTTATCCTACGTGACAACTTCCTTTCTTATTCTCATATTACTTCCCTTCTTATTCTCATATTATTTTTGTCAGGGCAAAAGCTTTTCCATTTTTAGTAATTAGAATGAACTCTTCTTTTTTGTGGTTACTTCTATCCCTTGTGTTGATTAGTAATTCTCCCTTAATCATAACTATGGAAAATGACTGACCTAACTGTTCTCATTTTTAAAAATATATATAAAAAGTATAATCTTTAAATTCAAGTTATTTATTTATTTGGGGATTATTGTAATATATGTTTTAAAGTTTTGTTTTATCATTAACCTACCAAATTGCTTTTCAATTTTCCCAGCAACAGTCAAACAAATAGGGAGTTCCTCCTTGAATAATTTATGTTTGTGGGTTTGTTACCTGCTGAATGTTTGAATTGTTTCTATTTCTTCCTTATCTAATTTGTCCCATTTAACTGCTTTTCTGTTTTTTTAATCAACACCAAATAGTTTTTGATGAGCACTGCTTCATAATATAATTTGAGGTCTGAAAGAATTCTTTTTCATTTATTTTTACCCTCTTCATAATTTTTGTTGAGATTCTAGACCTTTTGTTTCTCCAAAAAGATGTTATCATTGTTTGTGTTTGTCTTCTGTACCTTGATACTTTGCTTGGTATGGTAATGTATCTGGAAATTGATTACCTTATTTTTAAGCATTTCTGGATACATGGGGTATAGGGATTTAGCTAAGAGTTAATGTTTGTATGGCTCACTTGTATTCGTTAATATGTGTACAGTACTTTGTACCTTTGTGAGACAAAAGTTATTATGGGGTTTAGAATTGACTTTGATCCTCTATGCTATCTCTCTAATTACTCAGCTCTTTTATATTTTGTTTTGTTTTCTTAAGGAAAGCTCTTCTCCAGTTGACTCTAGAGTAACTGGCTATTTGAACTAAAGTTTATTGTTCTTTCTACAGCACTTTGCACTCATTTCTAAAAGTAGTGTTTTGGTTAATTTATAATTTATCTTTCTCTTCAATCTAAGCAATACAAAATCTAGTTTATACAATTAGATGTCACAAAATTAAGTTGGATGTTATAATTTTAACTTTCATTGCATTGTTTTGTTAATTAGGAGTTGTGAGTAAATGAAAATAGGAAATTTTTGACAATTTACACACCAGATAATGGAATATTAGCCAACTAGATTACACTTGAATGGAAAAATTTTCCTTTTGAGGATAAGTCTAATGGTTACTGATAGAAATTTAAAAATGAAAAATAAACAGAAGGAAAAAGATTGAAGAGATAAGACAATTTTGTTTCTACCTGGGGAAGTTTAATGTAAACCTGTCTTGGAAAAACAAATAGCTTCAGAATCAGAGGTCATGGCTTCATACATACCCTCTTTTTGTTAAAATGATTGTTAAGTTCTTGCTTCTGTCATTGTTAAGTTCATAAGAAAAGAGGGGAAAAACGTTTAAGTTTTCTGAATACTGAAAAGTATTTTGATTTTGGCATAAGAACCTGTATGAAACCAACTCATACAAGTCCTTGTGCCAAAATCAAAATGCTTCAGTGGTGTCTCCCTTCAAAAAAAAAAGATGTGACTCGGATACAAAAAGCAATTGCATGTAACTGTTTGTTTCCATTGTTCTAACCTTCTTCATAAATTCAATAATTTTGTGAATTCTTTTCAAATTCCATTCCTATAAAAAATAGAGAAACTATCTTTGAAAATGATTCCCAGGGTTTGTATTATTGTTCTAGATGCATTGTTCTAAAGAAAGCATCAAAATGTATTCTTGCTAATGTTAATGATATTCTTCATAATTTTAATTAATTCATCATTCAACAATATGTGCCTTGATGCAAAATAATTTATATTTCAATGCTTTTTAGCATTCATCTGATCTAAATGTAATTTTAATTTGAGGCTTAAACAAAACGAGCATGCTATTTTAAAGCTAGGAATCTTGAATAGTAGCAAATTTTAAAAGATATTGATAGAATACCCAGAAATGTTAGTAAATTGCATGCTCCTAATATATTGCTGGAATCAATAACTATATATCTAGAAACGAAATGCATTGGATTTAGGCAGATTCCAATACTGTTTAAGATTTCTCTGAAGGGAAAAAAATTATTTTTTCTTGAATACATAAATTTTTATTTAATTTGATATAGTAATGACTAAATTCTTAGTGTTATTTAAATGTCTATTAATCAGGCAGAGAAGACCATTAAAATCAGTGTACTGTAAAGAAGTAAAGAGATAATTGTTATATATTTGATTGTTTCATACTGTATCTGTTAAATAGGTAGATAAGACAATTATAAAAATTCTATGCTTGTAAAAGTTCTACTTTTGTGTTTTATAGGTGATTTCTTTAAAAGGTTAATAAGCTTATATTTTGTACATACTTAATCACAGAGAATATATAGAAATATAGGCATTAGAATGAAAAATGTCACTTTTCTGAGTAACCTAACAGTTTAGTTAGCTAAGAGAAGGCACTGTATACGGAGTATAGTTACAAGGTAGGTGAATACAGAGTCATAGAAGTAGCTGAGGAAACAGACCCAAGGAGATCAAATAAATGGTATTTAAAAAGCTTCATAGCCAACACTGGAAAGAGTGTATGGAAAGAAGAGTCAAATAATCTAGGTTTCAGTGCTACTTTAATATTTTACAAAAACACACACACACACACACACACACACACACCATTTTTCCTCTGAATTTAGTAGAATATTTAGATAAATATTTATGAATATTTGGGATTACAAAATCTAGTAGAGCTGCTTAGAACTGAAAAGAACTTTAAGATAAAAATCTTTCTAGTGCATGTTTCTATTCCAAGGCATAAATACTGTTAGATCATTTTTGAGTGACTGCCTAGTCAAACACAGGAGTTTTTTTTCTCAGTCTTTGTCCTACGTAAGCACTCTGTTACTACTTTTGAATCTGTGAAATGAAACTATTTCATTTAATTATTTAGATGATTTATTCTCTTTTATACTCTATTACTGTACTTTGTTTTAAAATAAGTACCTTTGTTATAACATGCTTTTCAGAACCTATTTTGGAACTCCATTTTAATTATACATTTATTTGTACAGGCAAGCAAAATACTTTTATTAGCACTTTTAATGTAATGCCATTTGTCCAAATAACTAGAGCATGATTAGCCTACAAAAGAAGGTAGGCACTTGAAGCAGGAGTTAGATTATTTCTAAATTATTTACAAGCCAGAAGGGAGATATTATGCAATATAATATTTGAACATAAGGGTAAGTTAATACAATTAAAATAACAACAGTATGAAAGTTAATTTATGGTTTCAATGTTATGCCAAGCAAACTATCTAAGGGATACTTTATAGAATTAGATAAAATAATAAGAAAATTCATTTGGAGGAACAAAAAAGTTCAAGAATATCAAGGGAAATAATGAAAATAGAATGATAAACTGATATATTCAGGTTGCTTTTTCCCTATAAAAATCTTTCCAATGTGTTATTGATAAAAATAATTATTGATGCTTTGATTTAAATGCATGAAATAAATGATCTTCAGAGTTTTTTGCATGCTAACTTAGTCTATTGATTGTGAGCTTCTCAGCACAGCTTATTAATCTTTTTGTATAAAGTGTATCAGAATTTGCCTTAGACCTCTTCTTATACTGTAATAAAGAACTCAGCAAAAATGTGGTAGTTTTTTTTGAATTTGGGAAAAGTAGTTTGATAGATCTACCTTAATGAATATCATCTTACACTGTACTGAAACTCCACTTACTATAGGATAAAAACTAAAATAATATGTAGAATCATAATTTATATTAAGACATGAAAATATCTGGCATAATTGCCTTCTTCATTTTATCACAAGTGCCATCTGCCTTTGGACAGCATGGTGAAGAATGGTAGTAGATAAGTTATAGGTTTTCTTTTATAGGGTACAATAAATTCTACTTTTTATTGTATTCCACAGGTGCTTTCCTTAGTCACTACCCATTTCATCCTGGCCACTATGCTAGGATTTGGGGATACAAAGACAAAAACAAAAGTCCCTTGCCCTCAGGTAGGATACAGTCTATTTGGGAAAGCAACATAGATACAGAAAAGTGAAAACATAATTTCAAAAATAAATATAGAGTAATTGGGGAATGAAGCAAGAAAAGTATCAGGTTTCATGTAGGAGTGCTTATTAAAGTCTTCATACAATAATTCCTAGATCTAAAACAGGAAATCTAAAGGGAAAATAAGAGATAAAAAGAACTAGAATTTTGGTCCATACTAATGACGAGTGTCAGATTTTTCCAGTAAGAAAAGGAAAAAGAGCAGAACTGTAGATTTATATATTTTTGTAGTATAATACCAGCTATTGGGTTTTTTTGGGTTTTTTTGGGGTTTTTTGCGAAACATATTATTGGGTAATTCTTCAACATTAACCCTTACAAAGCTTTCTGTTACAAATTTTTTCCTCCCTACTCCCTACCCCTCCCCTAGATGGCAGGATATCCATGTAGATTTATTTTGTTAGCAAAAATATGTAGTTATGAGTTCAGGAAGTGAGGATGGCGCTAAATTAGTATTGGGTAACTTCTTAAGAATAAATATCAAAAGGACAACAGTCAAATTTATTAATATTATAAAGGAATATAAAAAATACCATTGACAAAAAATAATTTAAGGAATCACAGCTTTAGAGAGATTGCTATTTCTTTTAATTATGATTGTCATACAAGGTTCATGTATATTTTTCTTTTTTTATTAAAGCTTTTTATTTGCAAAACATATGCATGGATAATTTTTCAGCATTAACCCTTGCAAAGCCTTCTGTTCCAAATTTTTCCCTTCTTCTCCCCCACCCCTTTTCCTAGATGGCAGGTAGTTCAATACATGTTAACTATATTAAAATATATGACAAATCCGATATATGCATACATATTTATACAATTATCTTGCTGCACAAGAAAAATCATATTTACAAGGAAAAAAAACCTGAGGAGGAAAACAAAATGGAAGCAAACATCAACAGAAAGCATGAAAATGCTATGTTTGGTCCACACTTGAATCCCACAGGCCTCTTCCTGGGGATAGATGGTTTTCTTCATCATTGAACAATTGGAACTTGTTTGAAACATCTCATTGTTGAAGAGAGCCATGTCCATCAGAATTGATAATAGTATAATATTGTTTTTGCCGTGTATAATGATCTCCTGGTTCTGCTCATTTCACTTAGCATCAGTTCATGCAAGTCTCTCCAGACCTCTCTGAAATCATCCTGCTGGTTGTTTCTTATAGAACAATAATATTCCATGACATTCATATACCATAATTTATTCAGCCATTCTCCAACTGATGAGCATCCATTCAGTTTCCAGTTTCTAGCCACTACAAAAAGGGCTGCCACAAATATTTTTGCACATGTGGGTCCCTTTCGCTCCTCTAAGATCTCTTTGGGATATAGGCCCAGTAGAAACACTGCTGGATCAAAGGGTAGGCACAGTTTGATAACTTTTTGAGCATAGTTCCAAATTGCTCTCCAGAATGATTGGATCCATTCACAATTCTACCAGCAGTGTATCAGTGACCCAGTTTTCCCACATCCCCTCCAACATTCGTCATTATCGTTTCCTGTCATTTTAGCCAATCTGACAGGTGTGTAGTGGTACCTCAGAGTTGTCTTAATTTGCATTTCTCTGATCAATAGTGATTTGGAGCACAAGGTTCATATCTTGTGTAATTATAAATCAAATATTAAAGTTGGAGAAACCCATATAATACCTATATATCTAAGATTTTATATGTGAATTGTGGATAGCAAGAACTGCAAAAATATTGACTTCAGGAAAAGAGAAGGATGATGTCATATTAATTTTGTTTGTGAAAACCTTCTGAGAATTATCATTTGAAATATATTCATCCTTTGAGAAAAGACAGTGCTTAATCAGGGAAAATTTTCATTTTACTGATGTATGTAACCTTAGCATTTTTTGTCTTATCATATCATCTCACTGGGTTGCAAAGTTGTAATAAAAATTGTTGTAAATAATTGTTGTAAATAAAAATCCAACAGTGGCTCAAATTTGTTTGAAAAATTAAATTATAAATTTTAAAAGGTATTAAAAAAGAATTGTACTAGGGCAGCTAGGTAGCGAAGTGGATAGAGCACCAGCCCTGAAGTCAGGAGGAACTTGAATTCAAATCTGACCTCAGACACAACATTCCCTAGCTGTGTGACCCTAGGCAAGTCACTTAACTACAATTGCCTCAGCAAAAAAAAATGTACCTCTTAAACCTTTGGTCTCATAATGAAACAATTTTCAGGGGTTTTTTTTATCCTAAAATCAGGGTTGTTTCTTGATAAGTACTCTAATATACTTTTCCTTTTTAGTTCTAGTTTCCCAGAACCTTTATTAGTTTTCATGTGCTTCTTTAAAATCTCCATCTGATAATAGAAGCATTTATAAGAAAATAGTACTACATAATTCCACACAATAAAACAAAAATTGAAGTATTAATTGCCTTCCCTTTAATTAACTAAGAAGGAAAATCACTGAAGGAGTATGATGACCAATACTAATTCCTTAAACATAGAGGACTTTGAATTTTTGTATTCTGATATTCCCATCACAAACATTCTTTAGGGTACTACTTTGTATTTCTCTTCTTTTTAAAACTGGCATTCTATTGGTTTTTACCTTCTCTTAAAGGAAAAATTTTATTTGGTTTTAGGTCACACAGTGATGAGTTGAAGATCAAAGTATTTTGCAAGTATTTAGGAAAAGAATTACCAACTACATGCATCAATCCTCTCTTGGTTCTTGCATGTTACACATCCCATATCCTTTCAGATTTGAGAAAATGGCTGGGAACTATGCGGGACAAATGCACCTCTGTGAGGGAATGGAGGCTCTGTATATGGCATAACCCCTCCCATTCTCTGGAACCTACAGGCTACTTATAATGTATGTACAGGGGTGTTATGTAGCGTCTTTCACCCCATTTCTATATATTTTACACCCAACATTGGCAGAATTATTTCTCATAAAAGTGTCAATTTGAGAAATATTAGTTAATTGCATAAACCTGTTTAATGTTTTTTAAAGTCTTAATTTTGCCACGCTTTAAAATTTTATGAAAAAAAAAATTTAAGGTTAAAACTAAGGACTAAGAATGGATAGGACAGCATGATAGTTCATGGATACAAATGATATTCCTTGGTATTGGGGGGGGGGAAATCCTTATAATTAAAGCTCCTAAACATTTTGAAAACCCAAATTAGAGTAAGAATCCACTGAAAAAAAATCTTAGAATTGTAAAGTTTTAATTTTTCATTTAAAAAAAACCCACAGTGACATTGATATTGAGAAAATAAAAAATGAAAGCAGGTCAGTCTATTTCCACCTGTAGATCTGTGGTTGAGTTATCATTGTATAAAATCCAAATAAAGAATGTGTTTAACTGTGTTCACAAGAAAAAGTTATCATGAGAAAGAGAAGAAATGTGGCATAGGGGATAGAGAACCTGGCCTCAGAATAAGAAAGACCTGGGTTTAAACCTTGCCATTTACCACACATATCAGCTATATGATGCTGCCCAGGTCACTTAACTTCTCAGGGTCCCAGGCCCTGAACTGAATCTAATAGAGAGAGTTTTCTTACGAGGAGTTCTGTAACCAGGGAATTACAGTTCATGACCATAAGGAAGAAAGTTTCACTAATATATGAAGGTTGTATCAAAGAGCAGAGTAATTGGAGAAGTAGTCTTTGTTATTCTTTTTTGAGTTCCAATTAAAAAGATGATATTTCAAAACTTAAACCAGAATGATGTGTAATACCCTTTTCATTTCATGGGAAGCTAATTACTTAACTGCTCATTTGGGGGGGAGGCAGTTGATATATATATATATATATATATATATATATATATATATATATATATATTAAACATGGTAAAAATCAGAAGAAAGGTTAGAGGGCCTTGTAGTAAGTCTCTAAAAGAATCTATCTGACTAGAAAATTGGATGGAGAAGAGTAGAATTGGACCTTTAGCTGCCAGAAAGAATTTGAGATTAGTTGTCCAGACTACTTATTCTTAAAATAAGCCCTGAACAGTGTTTCAGCTTAAGTGAAAAGGAAGTAAGTAGGACACACTGATAAGAGTGCCAGTCTGTACAGAGAGAGAGAGAGAGAGAGAGAGAGAGAGAGAGAGAGAGAGAGAGCACCTGATCTGAAGTAAGGTCTTTATTTAATAATTAGGTCTTCTTTCATTATTGGTATAAATCAGCACATTGTTTGGTCTATCATTGGTCTAGCAGGGGAGAACTGAAATAAATGCCAAAAGTCTTGAATGAATGGCCAGATTTTATATTCTTAATTTATTCATTTATGAAATTGGGTTAAGATTTTTGGACATTTACCTGTATCTCCTATGAATGCTATGGTAATTGATAAGAAACTGTTCTTTTAATATAAAGACTCTTACTTCTGCTGTTGATGACTTTAGTACTAATTGGAGCAGAAATGGGTACAAACTGAAAGAGGTGGGCATCCTACCACATAGAAAATAGTTGCTATCTCAATAGAGAAAGCACATTGAAAGTGTACTTTTCTTTAGAAATAACCATGGACAGGATTTCATGAAAAGTTTGCTTTCATAAGTGAAAGTTAGACAAGCTGTAAAGGAATCAGAGAAATGTTCTCAGTTGTTCCATTCAAGTGAGCCAACATGAAAGTCTGTGTGGCATAAGAAATAGAAGGGAGATGAGGGGAAAAATGTCTTGCTGATGTCAGCCAACAGAAATCAGGAAAGGTGCAATGGAGGCAGTGTATTTAAGTTAGACTAAGAGATGGAAGTTAGCAAGCAAATAAGAGGAAAAAAAGGAATTCCACCTTAGGAACAACTTATGTAAAGTTTCAGAGGCAGAATATAATACAGTATGTTCAGGTAGAAAGGATCATCCAATTTAGCTGGAATGTAAAGTATATCACTAATAGATATGAAATATAGCTAGAAAGACTAGGACTCTAATACATAGGATGCTGAAAATTAGGCCAAAGAGTTGGAATGTTGTTTAGTAGGCAGTAAGAAAGCACTAAAGTTATTGTTTTGTTTTGGTTTGTTTTTGTTTTTGTTTTTTAGCAGAGGCACACTCCTGAAAGTAATTATGAAATAAAACTTTGCCAACACTTGATTCTTTAGTTAAATGTTGATCTTTTAAATTTGTTGAGAAATTTTTTTTAGTGTCAAAAGAATTAATGGACCCCACACAAAAGTAGTTGAATTGCCACTAGCTTTTAATTGGAAGCAAATGCGTGATGACAAGTCACTATGAATTTAATAATGCTATTAGATGAACTTGTATTTTATTAATCACAAAATTATTAACATTATTTGAAAAATAATTTTGAGACTATTGTTTGTAAAAGATATACTTTCATTATTTATTTTTCTAAGTCATTTAATGATTTGGCTAGTATTGTGCAGCTGTCAAGAACCCTAAAGTCTAGTAAGATCTGTCAGGTATTGTGCAGCTGTCAAGAAACCTAAAGTCTAGTGAGATCTGGCTTCACATATGATTCATTGAAATGTTTAGATTTCAGTGTAAAAAGTGGCAGAAAATCCATTCATAATTTTTTCAGGTAGTCCTGAGTACCCAGAATAAACATGTAGCTTCAAATCAGTCACAAATATTTGTATGAAAATTAGTTTTAAAGCATCTCTTCCCATTATGCACAAATGAATATAGATTTTTAAAAATCAATACAAAACACCTTATTTATCTGCATATTTTGTTGGAACTAGATTCAGAGCAGAATTAGGATGCTTGGTACATGTATGTATATTCCTTAGTGTAAGGGTAGGACTCCACTAATTATCCCCTCTGCTTAAAACAAATTCTTTTTTTTTTCGGTAACTTATAACTTATAACTAAATCAGAGCTTATGAACATGAACTGTACACCTTTTTGAATCAGTCAAAGGCATTGTGTAAGAGACTTGGTCACCCTAAGAAATTTGCACAAGAGGGAGGCTCTATCTCTGAAATAGAAAGAGATTCTGAAAGTCTAAAAGTGAAGAGGCTGGAATAAGCATGAGTCCCAGTACATCTGTTAGTATCCAAAGACTCATCTGTGGAAGACAAGAAAGATGCAAGGAGAATTTTAAGCTTTATAGGCATCTCAGAGCAAATCTAGGCTGAATAAAGTCCCAGGAAAAGATAATTATTTCTTAAACTTCCTGTTCCATTACTCAGATAATTTCAGCAAAATAAACTTTGCTTCAACCAGAAAGACGCTAGGTACTAACTAGAGACTATATGTGCAAAATTAGGCAGCAAGCCCAATTTTTGCCCAAATGTTAAGAATTTAACCAATTAGCGCTATTATGAATGTATGTTATTTTTCATCTAAAACTTACTGAAACTGAAAAGATAGGAACTAGGATTTTAGGAGCCATTATAATGTTTCCAAAACATTATATTGGGGTATTACACTGGGTACTCACAAGTCACAGATTGGGAACCAAATTTTTTGTACATTAAATCTTAGTCTTGTGCAGAACAAAACAGTGATCTTCAAAATGCAATTCTGAAATGAATAATATTTAGATACCACTAACATAACTGACTTATTAATCAAAATAATTCCATTCTTACAATATTAGTACAATTTAAGGATTTTTTTTCCTTTTAGTGAGTGGCAAGTAAAAGGAAATGAAGTACATAGTCTGAATGGTTTTTGTCCATGAAAATGTTCTATAGATTTAAAAAATATTTAAGAACTATTGGAGTAATGAAAATCATGTGACTATCAGTGCTTGCTTGTCTCTCAAATTTTGTTCTGTAAGCCCAAACCATATTTTGTATTTGATTATGTTCTAATAAAAACAGATTTATTGATGTCATCCAAGATAATTAATCACTTTATTCAAAACAACTAATATCTTGTTCTTAGATGACTGGAATCCTAGGTCCAAAATCTGTTTTAAAACAATTTTGTCTGTACTTATGGTCAATACATTTCCTGTTAAATGACTAAATTGCTCTGATTTTATGGCAGCCAAATTATCTTACCTTTTATGTTTTCTAAAATTTTGTTCAGGATGAGACTTTTTTAAGCTAACTTTTGACCTAATTTTTCTGTTGTTGTTGTAGCCAGTAATTATAAACAGCATCCTTGGATAATTTCCTACTTAGTTTTAAAAATGGATAAATATACTTCTGGCAGAAGAGTGGGGGAAAAAAATGTCTTATGTCACCATACTGGCAGTCTCATTTTTATTTCAATTCACAATATACCCAAAGACAAGAACTGTTTTTCATTTTGTCTTATATTCCAAGCACAGCCCCTGGCCATAGGGTTTCAGTAAATGTTTTTGGTGGATTGGGATGGATTTTTCACTTTCTCCATTCAGCAGCATTATTTTTTAAAGTGTAGCAAATGGATAGAATGCTGGGCCTGAAGTCAGGAAGACCAAAGTTCAGTCCAATCTCAGATACTTCCTAGCTGTGTGATCCTAGGCAAGTTTCTTAATTGCTATTTATCTCAGTTCTCTCTTTTAAAATAAGAGGGCCATAGGGTATGACACATGGTAGGTGCTATATAAATGTGTATTCCCTTTCCTCCTTACTCCACTAATTTGAGAAAATTTGGTTTAGTAGTATGTCAAAATATTAGGAGACCTCTGTTTTTCAGAGCTAAGGCTCAGCAAGCAGGCTGTGCTCTGAGCTTGATATAACAATCCTTTGCACTTACCTTCTGGATGATCTCAGCCACAACAAAACCCCAGAATTGTTTCTGGTCATGAAGCCCTGCTATGAATCAAACTTGTCATGTTATTGCTGTCATCCTTCCTTGTCAGGGGTATGAGTATTGAGATTCCCCCACACACTGCTTCAGTCCTTCCTCTCCCCATGAGAGATGGGACTCCAGTCCATGTGTTTTTGCTTGCAAGCCATTTCCCCTCATTTTGAAATTAAACTTTTGTTTTGATTTCTCTCTCTCCTGGCCTCCTCCATTTGAATCCAACCACCCATAGGTTAAAGACTTGTTTAATCCAGTAGATAGTAGTTTTGGAATAGATGAAATCTCTGAATTTTGTAATTGTATATTTATTTTTTAAAGTATTATAAAAGGCAAAACAGGCTTTTAGGATTGCGGATTTAGAACTAGAAGCAGCCAGAGAAATCATCAGATCCAACCCTTTCGCATTTTAAAGATGAGGAAACTGAAGTCCACAGGTTAAGTCACTGTTCAGGGACACACAGCTGGTGTCTGAGGAAGAAACAACTTAGATCTTCCTGATTCCAGGTCTAGCACATGATGTACCACATCATGCTGCCTCTCAAAGGTAGAAAGAAAAAAGACAAGGAACTCACAATCTAGAACAAACAGATGAAAGCAAGATCTGTACTGAATAAAACGGAGATACCAGAAGGAAGACACTAGCCCTGGTGAGAACAGAGGTCAGAAAAACATTCAAAGTGGGACTGTAACTAAGATGCTAAGAAAGCAAGAGAAGCTGGCAAAAAAAAAAAAGAGGAAAGAGAGCATTTCTCCTAGTGGTGTTGGGAGACAGCCAGAGCAAATGCCTGGAGTTAGGAGATGGAGTTAGTTGTAGAGGAAACAGCACAGAGCTCTGAAAAGGATTATAGAATAAATATGTGGTGGGAATGAGGTAGAAGACTGGAAAGCTAGGAGAAGATTCATAGAAGAAGCCTTTTTAGTGAGAATAGCAGAGAATGAGAAGAGAGATTAAGGCAGTAGATAGTAAGGATGAATGAATCAAATGAGGCGTTTTCTAGGATGGGAAGACATGGGTCTGGTTTTTTGCCATTAAGGAAGCAGCCAGTAGACAGAGAAAAATCAAAGAGAAGTTTAAGTGTATAGAGGGAATAATCTGCTAGAGAAGATGGAAGAGAATGAGATTACTTATGCATGTAGAGCAAATTACCTTGGCAAGAACTGCTTTTTCATATGATGCAAGAGTGAAGGAAGAAATAATGAAAGGTATGCCAATGAGGTAAGGTGAAGAAGGGAGAAGAGGGAGTTCTCAACAAATTGTGTCACTGTCATTTAGTCGTTTTAGGTATGTCTGACTCTTCCCAACTCCATTTGGATTTTTCCTGGCAGAGATAGTGGAATGTTTTGCCATTTCCTTCTCCAGCTCATATTACAGATGAAACAGGCTTAAGTGACTTGCCTCAGCATCACACAGCTAATAGGTCTTCCTATTGAGATCCAATGTGCCTCATTTTTTTTAATGAAACTGAAGGCAAGATTCTCATCTGTGAGAGTGAGGAAAGGTGAAGCTATAGGAGTTTTGTGGATGGAGGAAAAGGTTTGGAAAAGCTAGTGGAATGAGTAGGAAAAGAGAACTATAGTATAAAGCAATTTGGGAAACCTCAATTGAGGCAGAAAATATGGAGAATTTAACATTCAGGAGGACATAAAATGGAAAATTAGAAGATATAGATATGGATAGATATTAAAAAAACTAAAGTTACTGAAATTTGTATTACTTGAAAAAGAACACACTAGAGGATAAACATTCTTAAAACCTCTGATAAGTTTTTATATGGAAGAAGCTAACCAGCTACTGTCTCTCTTCATTGAGGAAAAGAAGCTTAAACTAAAATACTCACACTGATTTATGTTTTCATTGATGTGATTTAAGTTTTCATGATGTAGAACCCAACTCCACATCCTACCTGTCCTGGGTGGCACTTGCCCATATTATTTGATGTGTTTATTTCACAGGAGGTCTATCCGATGTACCAGGAGCCTTTTTTCCTTTTCTCTTAATAATGTAAAACATGCAAGGTGTCCATTGGTAACCTCTAGTTCTCTTTGTGTGACAATGCATTTCCATTTTTACACACAATGGTTCTTTGATGATATTCTTTACACTGTTTCTTCATAATTCCTTCATTGCAATGTGTTGCAACCTGCTTGTTCCTACTCTATGAATTTCATTTGCCTTTTTGGTAATATTCTTAGGATATCATAATGTTTTATAACTTGAAACATCATCACCAAAAGAATGTCTGCATTAAAAAAAGGATGGGCTTTTGTTTCAGGAGGAAACTCTACCCCAGTCTTTCTTTTGAGCTATCCAGTTGCAGATGTCAATCTGAAATATATGGTATACTTTTCTATGTAAGAAAAAGATAAACAATTTGTCCACATAAAGTTCCTTGAAATTGATCTTTGATATTGGCTCTTATATGTAAAATTTTCTATTGAGTTTTACTAAGATTGAAAGAAAGTCCTGAAAATATGCAAGTTCATTGAATGTCCATTTTTTCTTCGATGTTATGGACAATTTTGCTGAATATGACATTTTTGACCAAGGCCTTATTCTTTGCTTATAGACTTACCCTTGCTCATCTCATTCTAGTTCTCTCATTGAGGATATATTTGTAGATTATTCTCAAAAATTTTTAAACTATAAATATGAAAATGGGCAGAAAATGGGTTATTGGGGTTATATGTTCTCCTTTTTCTGGTTGTAAATCTTCCCTCCATTCAGTTTACCTTAAGAATTGATCTCTTAATGTCATTAAAATTATACCCCCTCTTGCACAAACCTCTTTATATATACTTCATAAATACTTTTTGATTAATTCATCTAGTCTTATCTACTTTTATTACAATTTTGTTTCTTTGATGCCATTTCTATTTCTTCTGTAAACATGCCCAGGGTTGTGGTTTTAGTATTCATTGTCTTTAATGGTGAAAACAAAGTTTGAAATTAAAAACAATCAGTGCCAGCCATTTCTAATTTTTTTTGTTGTTCTTCCAGTTTCATCTTTAAGTGCCTTCAGGGTTATTTTCTTAGCTGAGTCTCTCACCAACCTTTCTCATCTCTCTTTTTAAAAATAGATTAGGGTGGATTTGTTTTAATTATACTCCATATACTTTCCACACTTTATTCTAGTTTTGAATTAATTTTAATCTTTATTCTAAAAAGTTGATGATCTGGGAATGAAATTTCTCATCAGCAGCAAGTCATTTCATGCCTTTTAAGTTATGATCTGTTTCATTTTTTTTGAGGCTATTAGAAATTAA
Source organism: Myrmecobius fasciatus (assembly GCA_023553655.1). NCBI lineage: Eukaryota > Metazoa > Chordata > Mammalia > Dasyuromorphia > Myrmecobiidae > Myrmecobius > Myrmecobius fasciatus. Next base: position 238,169 of record JAJPUD010002090.1, read on the forward strand.
TCTTCCATATTTTGAACCTTCAGATTCTTTTCTTGAAGAAAATATTTACATAGGCATGAAGCTTCTGTGAAATCTCCAAGTCTTTGACCTCTCTCATTCTTTATTTTTTTTTTTTTTTTTGCTTTTTGCTGAGGCAATTGGGGTTAAGTGACTTGCTCAGGGTCACACAGCTAGGAAGTGTCTGAGACCAGATTTGAACTCAGGTCTTCCTGACTTCAGGGCTGATGCTCTAACCACTGCGCCACCTAGCTGCTCCTTATTCTTTATTTTTGATTCATAATTTCCAGCATATTTCCCCTAACTTTACCTGTTTCTACTTTTGTGTTGATGGCAAAACTAAATTTTATGTTGCTTTACTTTGGAAGATTATTTTGAATTCTTCATAGAATTTTTACTTTATTTATGTATCCTCTACAACAGATGTTGGAGCATAAGATGAAACAGATTTTCATGATGATCTTTAAAATGTGTGAATATATTTTATTGATCATAATGGTCTTTTTGAATATACTTATTGTGAGTGCTGAATACAAGATGAACACATGAATATTTTATTCCAATTCCATTTTTTGCCTTTTCAAGGAAAACCTGTGAACCATTCTTCCATTTAGTGTTATTTGTCCTCTAATTTACTCTAAGAATGTCAAGTTTCATGTGATTGCATTTCTTCAGTAATATATCCCCCTTACTATATAGCCTTTTGACCAGTTTCTTAATTTTAGTATAGTCACTGCTAAGTTGATGTTTTCAAAATTGCTTAAAAACTGTATTTCCTAATACTCTCTGTCCTATCTTCTTAAACTATTACTGAGGGTATGGAAGGAGCCACAAGACTGAGGAACATTTTGTATTATTCTCTGTTTCATTGTTGCCATGGTTAAATAATTAAGAGTATTCAGTGATATATTAAATAAGAGGCAGAATCTCCTGATAAAACTGGGAAACTTTATAACCATATTTCTATCATCTTTCCTGGAGATGCTTAATCAGGCAATCAAGTAAGCATTTGTTAAGCACCTACTTATGAGCCAAATACTGTCTTTGGCACAGAAAATAGAATGCTTTAAAAATATTTTAAGTGTAATGGTTGTTACAGGGAACCCGGTGATAAGATTTTACTATTCACTTCATATTCAATATTCTTATTTGTCATGTTGAATAAAATTCATGTTTAAGGTTCAACAATTAAGTAAAAGGGTTTTTTGAAGGATTAAAATAGTTTCAAAACAGTTTATAGTCTCCTTAAAATTCTTTTAAAATGTTTCTTATAATCTCAGGAGTGAGAGTATTGAAGATTTGCTAGAATATAGATGAATGAGAGAGAGAAAGAGCGAGTGTACTTGTCTTTTGAGAAATCTGAATAAATATATGTATTGTGAAATGGGAAAGAATCTTTTCTTTTGACATTTCCATGTTCTAACTTGTGTCCTCATAACCAATTTCTAAACAAATCCTTAGCATTGCTGAAGGGAGGAGGAATCATAATATTGATGTGAAAGGAGTTAGAAACATATACTAGTATTGAGGTTTTTATAATTTGAACATTAACAACCTCCCTTGCTAGAATTATTTGTTAGGTTCCACCTCTTTTAATGTCAACACTATTCATAACTAAAGAAGAATATTAAACTATTAGAATTAATCCACAACTTTAGCAAAGTTGCAGGACACAGAATAAATCCACATAAATCATCAGCATTTTTATACATCACTAACAAAATCCAACAGCAAGAGATACAAAGAGAAATTCCATTCAAAATAACTATTGATAGTATAAAATATTTGGGAATATATCGGCCAAGGGAAAGTCAGGATCTATATGAGCAAAACTACAAAACACTCTCCACACAAATAAAGTCGATCTAAACAATTGGAAAAATATCAAATGCTCTTGGATAGGTTGAGCTAATATAATAAAGATGACAATACTACCTAAACTAATCTATTTATTTAGTGCTATACCAATCAAACTCGTAAGGAATTATTTTACTGACCTAGAAAAAATAACAAAATTCATCTGGAAAAACAGAAGTTCAAGAATTTCAAGGGAATTGATGAAAAAAAGCAAATGAAGGTGACCTAGCTGTACCAGATCTAAAACTATATTATAAAGCAGCAGTCATCAAAACCATTTGGTACTGGCTAAGAAACAGAGTAGTTGATCAGTGGAATAGGTTAGGTTGACAGGACAAAATAGTCAATGACTACAGTAATCTAGTGTTTGATAAACCCAAAGACCCCAGCTTTGGGGATAAAAACTCACTATTTGATAAAAACTGCTGGGAAAACTGTAAACTAGTATGGAAGAAACTAAGAATTGACCCACACCTAACACCATATAACAAGATAAGGTCAAAATGGATTCACAATCTAGACATAAACATTGATATTATAAACAAATTAGAAGAATGTAGAATGGTTTGCCTCTCAGATCTGTGGAAGAGGAAGAAACTTGTGACCAAAGAAGAACTAGAGATCATCATTAATCACAAAATAGATAATTTTGACTATATCAAGTTAAAAAGGTTTTGTACAAACAAAACTAATGCAGACAAGATTAAAAGGGAAGCAATAAACAGGGAAAACATTTTTACATTCAAAGGCTCTGATAAAGGCCTCATTTCTAAAATATATAATTGACTGAAATATATAAGAATTCAAGCCATTCTCCAATTGATAAATGGTCAAAAGATATGAACAGATAATTTTCAGATGAAGAAATTGAAACTATTTCTAGTCATATGAAAAGGTGCTTCAAATCACTACTGATCAGAGAAATGCAAATTAAGACAACTCTGAGATACCACTACACACCTATTAGATTGGCTAATATGACAGGAAAAGATAATGGCAAATGTTGGAGGGGATGTAGAAAAACTGGGACACTGATGCATTGTTGGTGGAACTGTGAATGGATCCAACCATTCTAGAGAACAATCTGGAACAATGCTCAAAGAGTTATTAAACTGTGCATACCCTTTGACCCAGCAGTGTTTCTATTGGGCTTATATCCCAAAGAGATCTTAAAGGAGGGAAAGGGACCCACATGTGCAAAAACGTTTGTGGCAGCCCTTTTTGTTGTGGCAAGAAACTGAGAACTGAATGGATGCCCATAGATTAGAGAATGGCTGAATAAATTATAATATATGAATCTCATGGAATATTATTGTTCAGTAAGAAATGGCCAGCAGGAAGATTTCAGAGAGGCCTGGAGAGACTTGCATTAACTGATGCTGAGTGAAATCAGCAAAACCAGGAGAACATTATACACAGCAACAAAATTATATGATGATCAATTCTGATGGATATGGTTCTCTTTAACAATGATGTGATTCAAACCAGTTCCTATTGTTCAGTGATGAAGATAGTCATATACATCCAGAGAGGGGACTGTAGGAACTGAGTGTGGACCACAACATTTTAATGCTTTCTGTGAATATTTGCTTACATTTTGTTTTCCTTCTTAGGTTGTTTTTTTTTCCTCTTTCTTGATCTGATTTTTCTTGTGCAGTAAGATAACTATAGATATGTATACATATTTAACATAAAAAAGAAGAATATTATGCCATTGAAATGATTGATAATTTAAGCTACAATCATTTTAAAATGTTAATGCCTTTTTATTCTGTGAGTTTTTCTTATTATTATTGTATATTTGATAACTAACTACAGTTCCCAAGACATAAAAGTGACAAGGTAAGTAAATGTTAACATCCAACATTTGCCCTAATGTGCAACAAATTATTTGTTTTTTGTATATTCCTTTCTGTAAATGATAAGAAAGTTACAGGCAGCAAACTAGAGTTCAAATATCAATGGGTTTTCTTCAAAATGACTAAGCTTAATTTATGGCTTAGTAATCTTTTATAATTTATAGAGCTTTATGTCATTTCATCTCTTTTTGAACCTTTATAAGAAGGTGCAAATAGATTTAAATTTTAGAAAAAGCTAAATGTTCAAAGTCAAATTATATTGAAATTTGGCAAAATAGGGAGTCTCACCTTCTTTGTGCTGATTTTGTGATTTTACTAAGCTTTTGTGTTTGTAGCTTGAGTTAGTATTAAGAGTTGTAAATCACTTATTACACTAGGAAGCAATTCTAGGTTTTAAGCTAGAGCATCTATAATTCTTAATGATTTGGCCATTTAACCTTTCTGTGTTGCCATCTCTTGACTATTTGTTTTATGATTTTGATCTAATTTCATCATCATCAACATAATCATCATCATTAAACTGGGCACATATGTAATACTCTAATGTGTGTGAGGGGTTTATCTCCATAGAGCCTTACAACAACTATATGATGTTACTGTAGAGGTTGTTGTACCATAATGTACTATGTATTATAGTACTACAAGTACTATTAGATGTTATTGACTTGTTTTAGAAATATGGAAACTGAGGTTCAGAAAGGCTGAGTAGCCTGCTCATTGTTATCCAGCCTATAAGTGTGAGGGGCAGGAGGACAATGAGAGTCTTCCTAACTCCATATCTATCACTTTATTTGCTATGATCTGATGACTGTCACTGTTATCAATTCTATGCTGATGTGTACACAGCCTCTTTATCATTAAGGTAGAAATATCTGAAATTTGGCATTATCAGAATGATATGATAGTAGTTCCATTTGGGGAATGTGAGGAAGAGGAAAAATCAGGCCTAGGTAATAGCAGAGGAATCTAGTTTAGGTAGAAATAACTTGCTTATCATATGGGCTATTAAGCACTTTCTTATTTTTATAGTGGAAACTATGAAATTTCCTACTCTAGAGTTTTTTTTAAGAAAAGGGGAGCTAATTATGTACTTGGGGTATCGTAGCAACCAACTTTTTGAAGGCCCAAGACCCTATCTTTAATTCTACCAAGATAAATATGGAAGAAAAAAAAGAGGAGAGTTGAATGCCAGTCATTAATGAACTGGGCAGTGCCCAATGTTTTATTATCAGTATTCAGCAAAGGAAAAACATCCCAGGTGGATTAAAAGGCATTTTTATATCTCTTCACTGGTATAGTAATACTTCACATTGGTGGAAGGAATATGTTCAGTAGAAGGTTCCCTATGCAAAGAAAGGTCTGCCACATAAAGGATTCCTTTATATGAATATATTTTTTCTGTCTCAGAAATATAACTAGTACAGGGTAGAACATGATGATAGTTTTAATAATAGAGAGTATCTTGAAAAAAATGAAGAAAAATACCAATGAAACTAGAAAAGTACTCTTTAATTGAATATAACAGTATTGGTATATGAAATACAATCATTCTATAATTTCATTTAGCCTATGCTTTTAATATTCCAATTTTCATTATATACTTGATAATTCTATTACCTTCAACACTTCTGCACAAAAAAAGGAGAAAGAAGCATAAATCTGTTACATAGAACCAGAAATAAGGAAGAGTCTGTTTTTCTAGTTCCTTATTCGTGAGTGGAATAGCTCCTCTCTTATTTGAGCTAAGGACTTCCATTAAATACTTGACATTTGTATATAGGAAAAACTCAACCACTAGCTGCATACTTCTCCTTTGTTATACATAACTAATAACAGATACTATAAAATAATTTAGCTAAAATATATTTTTTTCATTAATGTGGGTGACATTTCATTTTCATATTGCTCTAAATTTAATCTCAGTGATATAATGAAAGCTGCTGTCAGATACACCTGTGCTTTTGTAACAAGCCCTGTTTTAAAACTGATTATTATTTAAATGAATAAGCTAAAAATGTTAATCATTAAAACATTAGAAAACTAAGAGTCTGTTCTAATATATAAAAAGCATTGTTTCTGTATTGAGGTTAACACAACTACACAGTATGGCATAGTGCTCATATTTGAAACTAATCCTTCAGTGTTGCTGTTGTTGTTCAGTTTCTACTTGTGTCTGACTTTGTGGCCCCATAGACCATAGCACTCCAGGCTCTTTGATCCTTTGTTAACTTCTGAAATCTGTCCAAATTTATGTTCATTATTTCCATGGCACTATTTATCCATCCCATACTCTGCTATCCCTTTTTGCCTTCAGTCTTTCCCCAACATCAGGGTCTTTTCCAGTGAGTCTCATCTTCTCGTTTCAGTGTTTGAACTTCCAGAGCACAGTCTGAGTTATTTTCCTTAAATAATCATTGATTTGATCTCTTGCTGTCCAAGGGACTCTCAAAAGTCTTCTTCAGCACCAGTTTTTCTTATAGTCCAATTCTCACAGCCATACATTGCTCCTGGAAAAACCATAGCTTTGACTATATAAAACTTAGTGAGCAAGATGATATCTCTGCTTGTTAGTTCCTTCCAAATAACAAATTTCTTTTAATTTTATGGTTGCAGTCGCTGTTTACAGTGGTCTTTGAGCCCAAGAATATAAAATCTGACACTACTTTCATTTTTTTCTCTCTCTCTATTTGCCAAGAAATTATGGGGTCAGTTGCCAAGATCTCAATTTTTTTATATTGAGCTTTAAGCCAGCTTTTACACACTCTTCTTTCATCCCCATCAAAAGGATTCTTAAATCCTCTTTACTTTCTGCCATCAAAGTGGTATAATCTAGCTTCTTAATCCAGCTTCTTAAATTATGGGTCATGACTCCATAGGGAGTCTCATTACTGAATATGGGGATCATTGTAAATTATGATTTATTATCAGTAAATGTTTGATTTGTATACCTATTTTACATACCTGTTGTATCTGGAGTCATGTAAAAATTTATCAGGAGAAAAGGAGTCACGAGTAGAAAAAGTTTAAGAAGCCCTGATTTATAGTATCTGAAATTTTGATATTTCTCCTGGCAGTCTTAATTCAGACTTTTGATTCATCCAGCCTTGTATTTCTCAAGATCTATCCTGTATATAAGCAAAATAAATAAGGTGATAATATACAGTCTTGTCATATTCCTTTTCTAATAATTTTATACAAAAAAAATATTGTAGGCATCATTAAATTATCAAATTCAGAATTTTTGAATATAAATATAAATGTATCAATAATGTGATATATAGTACTTATAGCAAACAGTCCTAGAGCCTTTCTACTCACTGCTCATCAAAGTATTCCATTTTGCTGTGTGTTGCATTTACAATGATGGTTGGACCAGGCTGCAGAGAAGGCAGAATCAGGGAAAAAAAAAAAAAAAGAAAAAAAAAAACCCTTCCTTTCCGCCCCTACTATCTGTATTAAGTGCCTCACTTCAGCCCCAGAGAAAGTACATTTCTGAAATAAAATCCTACCTGACCCATAAATTCTTAATCCATGACAGAAAACAAGCATATTTCCCAAGTAACTTGTTTGTTTTCATAATACTTTGTAAAGATGCTTAACACTGTGCCTGGTACATAGTGAGTATTTAATAAATGGTTATTGACTGATTGAGGTCAGTCAATGAAATAGTTCAGGTATTCAGCATATAGAAGGAAATGAGCATAGAAGCATGATGTTTGATAAAAATCCAGCTAGTTTTCCAGAAACTTCTGAGAAAGCTGAAAAGCAGTTGGGCAGAATTAGGTTTAACAGACCAATGTCTCATTCCATGTATAAACTCCAAAGAGATATAAAACTTAGAGATTAAAAGTCACAACATTAAAAAAATTAGAATAGGGAAGAAATTTCCTTCTAGACTGTTGTTCAGGAGAAGGGTTCAGGACTCAACAAGGAACAGAAAATATCATGGAAAAAACAAATAATTTTATTTACATAAAATTTAAAGTTTTCTACAGACAAAACAAACATAGTTGAAATTAGAAGAGAAACTAGGGAAAAAATCTTTATGCTGGGTTTCTGAGTCAAATTCCTAAGAAGAGCTATTCTCTAATTGATAAATAGAGAATATAAACAAGCACTTTTCAAGCAAAACTATAAGGAAAATATTCCTATTCTCTAATATTTACAGAAAGGCAAATTAAAGCAACCTTGAGATTTTGCCTCCGGCACATTAAATTGGCAAATTGACAAAAGGAAAATAACCTATGTTAGAGTAGCTACAGGGAAAACAAAGACACTAATGCTGTGTGAATTGGATCAGTCAATCTGGAAAGCAGTGCAAAACTATCCCCCACCAAAAAAAAAATCACTAAACTGTGTAACATACTCTTTGATACAGTATTACCACTATTAGGCCTGTAAGACATCAGGAAAAAGGTAAAGGACATATATATACAAAAGTATTTATAACAGCTTTTTTTTGGTAGTGGCAAAGAACTGGAAACAAGAGTATCTGTCATTTGGAGAATGGCTGAACAAATTATGATTTTTGAATATTACTATGCTGATAGAAATTGTATAAAAGAAGTTTTTCGAGAAATCTGGAGAGACATATAACTGGATACAAAATAGAGTGGGCAGTTCCAGGTAAATATGATACAAAATAGCAACAGCTTGTAAAAACTTAAGAGCATAAAAATTCTAATCAGTGCAATGAAGAACCACAATTCCAAAGCACTGCTGCTGAAATTCTGTTCATCTTTTTGGGGGGGGAAATGTGAAGGAATCACGATATACAATGCAACATTCATTTTTGGATATGGTCAATGTGGAAATTTGTTTAACTGTACACATCCATTATGAGTTTTGTCTTCTTTTTTTTCAAAGGAGAGTGGGGAGATGTGGAAAGTGGGATTAGGAATAGGATCTCCAATTCCCATGAGAAAAGCTTGAACTAAGGCCAGAAAGGATAACAGACTAGCAACACTACTTTGGAAGTTTCATTTTTAATTTATTTTACATTTTAAAAGAAAAGCAAATTTCTTCAGGATAGAGATTCACCATATACCTGTTGGTTTTTCATATTTAAATTATTTTCTTGATTTCTATCATATTCATCTTTTCTTTACACTTTATGTATGAAAACGCTTCTTTTATTTAGTGTTTAAATACAGGTTAAATAGAAAATACAATGGAAAAACAATCTATAAGTCTACATACCAATACAGTTCTATAAGCACAAAAACAAAACATTCTTTATAAAAATAAAAGACCTAAATAATAGAAAAGATATTAATTACTCAGAGTTGGGTTCTAAAATGACAGTTATGTACATTAAATAATAGATTAATTGCTATATCATTGAAGCTCATGGAACCAGATAAAATTAGACAATTCATCTGTAGGAACAAAAAGTCAATAATACTAAGGGAAATTGTGGTGAAAAGAGGCAAGGAAAGGTTAGATTCAATGGTACCACATCTCAAACTATTATTACAAAGCATAAATCATAAAAACTATTTTGTTGTTAGTTAAAAAGATAGAAAAATCAATCAATGGAGCAGATTAGGTATATAGAATCCAGAAGCAATTGAATATAGTAACACAGTGTTCAGTGAACCAAAGAATGCATGATTCAACACAGACTCACAGGAAAAAAATAGAAAGTCTGGGAGAAACTAGGTTTAAATCAACAAATTGTCATATAAACAAATTAGAAGAGAAGTGAAAGGAGGTGCCTTTCATAACTGAACAAGAATCTCTGAACAAACAAGGGATAAAGAAGATCCCTGGAAATAAAATGATGGAGGCACCCCAAGACTGAATCCAGAAGACTTGATAATAGCAATGCTTCCAATCAGTTTCCTCAACTGCTATTCTGGGAAGCAGTCCCTGTAGAGATACTACCTGGTTATTGCATTTATAGGTGCCACAATCATATCTATTGAAAACCCCAAAAGGAAAGTTCTTATCATTAAATCCTTGGTACTGCCAAATGGCTCAGCATCAGAAATGATATTAATTTATCAGTGGAATTGACATTAAAGAAGAAATATTATCATCTGCTTTGTCACTGAACCCTAAAGACCATGACACCTTTCCATCTGAATTCTTCCTGAAACCTTCCATAGGTCCCATTAGAATATGAATACCTTGAAAGCAGGACCATGTTACTTTTTTTGGTTTGTACTCCCAACACTCAGCATAGCACATTGGATATGGTAAACACTTAATAAAAAGCTTTATTCATTCATTCATAAAAGTTATGATTATATAAAATTGAAAAGTTTTTATGCAGAAGCAAAACAGATAAAATTAGAGGGGAAAAGTTAACTGTAAAACAATTTTTGCAGGAAATTTCTCTGATAAATATCTGCTTTCTAAGATTGATCAAAAGAAAGACAAATAGATAAGGCATCAGTACAGATATATGAAAACAAGAGCTCCCAAAAGATTAGTCAAAGGATCTGAACAGGCAATGTTCAGACAACAAATATCTGAAAAGGCTAAGTTGAGAAGAAAGAATGAAATAAGGAGGAGTGAGAGAGTGGAAGAAGTTGAGGTGAAAGGAACAAGATCAGAGATGGAATTTCAGAGTTTAAGATTATGGAGGAAGGATAATTTGGGGTAATGGTGAGTTCTCAGCTGGGACCATTCCTATGGTTCATTGAGGTAGAATGGAAATGAAGATCATGATAGTTTAGAAGATTAATGAACTGAGGAACCAGCGTTTTCAAAGATATATTGAAATGAAATTAAAGTCACTAAGGATAAGGGTGAGGGATGAAATGAGAATAGTATGAGCCAGATATTAAATTTGTTGAGAATGGAGAGAGACAAAGCAGCACAGTAAAATAGAGTTGTGGCCTTGGAGGAAGGAGGACCTGAGTTCAAATGTGGCCTAAAATACTTAAGTAGCTGTGAGTCTGGACAAGTCACTTAATCCCAGCTATCCTGGAGAAGAACAAGGAAAGGAAAGTAAAAGTAACCTGGAGGTTGGTAGATGACAGGAACAAAGATATGGGCAGGGTGAGAAACATGAGAGGGAGGGAGGGAAGGAGAGACAGACAGACAGAGAGACAGGAACAGAGACAGAGAAACAGAGTATACCAATTCCTCTTCCTGTCCCATTGTCTTAGAGGAACATGAGAAAAGGAGTCTCTCACATGGAAGGAGAGGGATAAAACATCTTTAGAAGAAAACTTGAATGTCAGAAGTTAGAGAGTATAATAGGAAGAGATCTAGAATGAAGTAAAATAATAAATATCTGCATCAGTAGTCTTTCAATAAATAATAAAATAATATTACAGAGGTCAAAGTGATTTTTGGTACCTAGATTTGTTAATATCCTAATGTTTACTTAATTTTATTTAGACTAAATTGGACAAGCCTGGATGGCACAGAAGACTGGAATTTGCTAGCCGTAAAAAGGGGAAAGTACCAGGCACTATAAGTACTGAGCAGCTTATGCTGTAATTAGCCTCCAAATTGAATTTTGAATTAAAAATATCTGCATCAGTGGTCTTCCAAGTGGTGATTCCCTCAGTTGATTAGGAGAGAGAATCTTTGGTAATAGTGACTGTAAGGATAATGTTTAAGTAAATGAATTCTTGAGTTTCACTGTTCTTCCATCTGGATAGAAAGTGCTTTAGTGGACTTGAATAGGGAGAATGATAATAGTAGTTTAAAAGTTAAAAACTATTCCACTTTTGCCCTTCCCCCCCAAAAAAGAAATCATTACTATTATAAATGAAAGCTACAACCAAGTTTAGCATGCTCTTAAAGACCTACTATATATAGCAAAAATAATCAGAGTTTAGAGCTAATGTGGTCTTCAAGAAAAGCACTCCCTGAGCAACTGATTATCCCCAACTTTTAAACCTCACTAAAACTAGGCTGAGTTAGTTGCACATAGTGTTGGGGACCATGGACTTAAGATGGCTTTATTTAACGTTAAATATCAGATCAGGGCAGCTATATGGTGCGGTAGATAGAATGTTGCGTCTGAAGTCAAGAAGACTTTTCTTTCTGAGTTCAAATCTGACTTCAGATACTAGCTGTGTGGCCTTGGTTAAATCACTTTTTTTTGAGGTTAATTCTCATTTTTTTTCTTTTTTCTTTTTTTATTTATTAAAACTTTTTATTTGCAAAACATATGTATGGGTAATTCTTCAACTTTAACCCTTACAAAGCTTTCTGTTACAAATTTTTCCTCCCTACTCCCCACCACTCCCCTAGATGGCAAAATATCCACTACATGTTAATTATGTTAAAATACTTGACAAATCAAATATATGTATACATATTTCCACACTTAACATTTTGTGCAAGAAAATTGGGTAAATCACTTAACCCTCTTTGCCTCAGTTTCTTTAACTATAAAATGAGCTAGAAAAGGAAATGGCAAATCAGTCCAGTATTTTTGCCAAGAAAAACCCAAATGGGATAACAAGAGTTGGATATGACCAAACAACAAAAGGAATCAGATCAGACAGAGTGATATGTGACAAGAAAGCATATTGTGAAGAGTTATAGTATTTTGTAATGCTATAAAAAAGAATGATTAGCATGCAAAATTATTATACTCTAAGGAAATGTGAATCTTTCCAAGAATTCAAGAATTTTGAGGGTGTGGGGGTATGTTTTTTTTTTCTTTTTTCTTTTAAAAGACTTTTTCACAATTCCCTCCTTTTATGAAACATTACCCAAAGATTGTCTAGATCAGAGTAATTGAAATTTATATATAAAGATACTATGTAAAAGTACATAGAAATCTTAAAAATAAATCTCAAATTATTTCCAAACATATTTCAGTTGCACTTAACTTGGTTGCAGTCGATGCAAATTGAAATAATGATTATGCAACCCTATAGACGTGTTAATTACTAAATGTCCACTTGACTTTGTGCAAGCTTTTTAGATAATATGTGGAAATAGGTAAATGCTTGTATATCTAATAATAAGAGTCTCACCTGCCATTATTTTATTTAGATTAAAATCTACTGCAGCATAAATATACTTTAAGAAAATTAGTTTAGGAGAGTGTATGGCTCATTGTGCTGGTGTTTAGCAAGTGCTACTCTTTTCTCTTTATGTTCTTTGTATAACATAATAATTTTATTATCATAATAGCCACTACTTATTTAGTGCTTTAAGATTTGCAAAGCACTCTCCAAATTAATTCATTTGTCCTCATAACCATCTGATGAGATAGATGTTCTTCTTTGTCTGATTTTACAGAATTCCTCCTGTTAATTTAAAGTTTTGTTCTAACATTCAAGTTTAAAAGTAGATAGCAGAACTAATTTTTATGAGTGGAGAAAGTTCTTTCCTGGAACTTCCAGGAAATCCAATACCAATGAAATCAAAGTTCGAGGCCAAAATATTTTTGTGTGAAATTTTGTTTATTGCCAGAAAACATTAGATAGTTGGGCCTATTTTACTTTTTTCAAATAAATTCTACAGGTTGCTATTTAAAATGTACTGTGTGATTTTTTTTTCTGTGACTTTGCAGTATTTAGATTGGAACATATCTGTATTTTCTTTAGAAAGAGTATCAAAACAAGTATTTCTTTTTATATAAAGTTAGTTGTTCTAAAAAGAATGAAATCTGCTTATAAAATTTGGGCTTTTAGTTTAATGAAGGAAAGGAGTATAAAAAATATTGTTTGCATGCAGAAATCTTTTCCTTTATTAAATTTTGTTATTTTACTTTTGCAAATTATACTTTTAGATTTTTTATAATTAAAATACCTGAAAATCTGAGACTTTAAAGCATTTGTTAAATATAAAAATTAATCCAATTTTAATAATATTTTTATTGCTCTGGTTCAGTAATTTTAAGAAAAGAAATATAGGTTTGCTATTCAGCAAGGAATTTATATAAAAATCTGAACTTGAGATACTGAGAAACCACTGATAGGTGATTACTTCCCCTGCATACATCCCAAAATATCTTGGATCCATGAAAAATCTACCAAAAAATATATGTTGCTACCTATCAGCCCTTAATATGCCTCCATCTGCATGTGCACATGCATGCACACACACATACACACACATGCACACACACATCCCTCTGAAAATCTCACTGTGTAAACTTTTGAACTTTGAGAAGAATCTTTAGTAGTCAAAGTCCTTGTCTGATTATTCTTTCATTCTCCATCTAGACACACTTAAGGGAATATAGATAGCTGATATTTACAAACCCAATCAGTAGTATGACCAATATTTTTCAAGCATATTTCTTATTTTCCACTTAAGAATATTTTATTCTTTCCAATTACATGTAAATAAAGTTTTTAGCCTTCACTTTTGTAAAATTTTTGGTTTCAATTTTTTTCTCCCTCCCTTACCTTCCACTTCCCCAAGACAACAAACAATCTGATATATGTTATGTATTTACAGTCATTTAAAGCCTGTTTCCATATTAGTCTTATTGTGAAAGAAAAACCAAAAGGCAAAAACCATGAGAGGAAAAAAAGGGTGAAAATAGTATGCTTCAATCTATATTCAGTCTCCATAGTTCTTTCTCTGGATGCAAATGACATTTTCCATCCCAGGTCTATTGTCTTGGATTGGATTACTGTATTGCTGAGAATACTTAAACTTGTCATAGTTGATTACTACACACAGTGTGTACAATGTTCTCCTGATTCTGCTCACTTTACTCAGCATCAACTCATATAAGTCTTTCCAGGTTTTTCTGAAATAAGCCTGAAATAATAATTCTGAAATAATGTCCATCATTCCTTACAGAAAAATAATGTTCCATTGCAATCATATACCACAACTTATTCAGCCATTCCCTAATTGATGAGTTTCCATTCAATTTCCATTTCTTTGCAATCATACAAAGAACAAGCATATTTTCCAAATTAATTTAAGTCAACAGGAAAAAAAATTGATTTGCAAAGATTCTGACTTGATATACAACTTTTCTTATTACGTTGATTTTTAATGCAACTTTTAAAATAATTTCTTAACCTCACCATGGGAAACATTTTGGTTTTAAGAGGTATAATACTTTGCTCTGACTTGACTTACTAAAGGATTGTTATTTGTTAATAGTGTTTATATTTATTGTACTTTGGGTTCTTTTTTTGTTCCTAGTATGTGCAGAAGCTTACAATCCAGATGAAGAAGAAGATGATGCAGAATCCAGGGTATGTAATTTACTTAAAACTTTTATAAATTTGAAGATGATAATAATAGCAATACAAATAAAGAATAGGTAGAAGAGAATGTATAATGGACAGTTCTGACTTTTTTCTCCAAGCATCTTTCTTTTCTAGTCTGGTAATTTTACTAAAATGTATTTAGTAGAGGATTTTAGATAAGTATAATTAAAATATTTAGGCTCATCTTAATCCTTTTAGATTATGGATCCAATATAAAATTAAAAGGTCCCATTTAAGGGCCATCTCGCACACATGCATAGACTCATACTATAACACCTTGTTAATATTGACTGGTTACTAACCATCACTGAGGAAAATCTATTCTGAATTAATAGAAAGTTCAAAAGACTATTTTTAAAAGTCTTCCTTTTCTTCATATGACATGTATTCCATGAACCCTAATTAACTGATAACAGTGTTGTTCTCAAAGAGTCTATACAGCTGTTTTAGTTCTTTGATTACTCGTTTTTATAACATAATAATTATATGCAAGTAATAGTGATAGAGTGCTTCATCTTGTTATATAGATCAAATATTCTTCATATATTCCAGCCAAAATAAACAGTTGGCAAACTGTTTTTTTCAAAAATAGAATACAAGTATATTTTAGCCTGAACACTCATAAATCTTACAAATTCCAAATTAGTACTATTTGTAGAAATGACCTTTTTTGTACTAGTAGAAAGAATTATGTGAAGAAAAAAGTAATGTGTGTATTTTGATAAAATAAAATACTTCATTTGGGCATTCTTTCTAGATATAACATTTCTTAGATTAAATTGTATTTCCTTATTTCATGTTATCTTTGGAAAGCTCATTTAACCACCAGCTTCCTCTCAAAGATATATCAAGGGTTTTTTTTTCTTTTTAAACCTAAAGTATTTCTGAACAATCCTGACATGAAATATATTCAAAAGTGTTGTCCCTCTAAAATTCAAAGTTTTTAAGTTCTAAACATCTCTAATTCATAACAATGCAGTATGGAAGAGCTGGTAAAATTAGGAGTGGAGTCTATGTGATAATAAAAAAACAATATCATGTGCAACAATCTTTAGCAATCATTTTCTTAATATAATCTCTGTGCTTGTAAAGTTTTCTTTCTAAAGCAAATTTCTGTTGATCACAACAATTTTCCATTAACTTAAATTATAAAATTAGAAAAGCATTTAATAGAATAATTAGCCTCTGAGTACAATAAATTCACACCTAAAAATAAAGTTAATTTACTTAGAGGTCAGACATCTGGCAATTTCAGAAATCTGCAACACCACTGAATCAATCCCAAATTGTGAAAAAGCCCCCATCAAAGCCACTTTTCTGAAAGGGAAAAAGTAACCCCTGAATCAGTAATTAATAAAAAAAATAGTTGAGAAGCCAGAAATCCTATAATTTTTATGTTATTACAGTAGATTTCATGAGAGAAATTAATATATCATGAAAGTAAAGTTATTCATCTTTAAACATTAAATGTTATATGTTGATTGATATGTACTTGTGATTTTGTTATATGAGATATTGTTCATTAAAGGGGACTTGGAAAAAATTGTGACGTGATGTTATGCTTGCAGGGATAATGAAATATTTGTAAGATCATACAAAATACCCTAGCATGAATTTGTGAAATGCTACTAAACTCTATCAATAAATAGTCCTACAAGCTGACAAGGAAGTGTCTGTCAATGGCCTATTCCACCAGTGATGTAGTTAGATGTGTTTTGAAAACTAATATAAAGGGGGCAGCTAGGTGGCAGCTAGGTGGCGCAGTGGATAGAGCACCAGCCCTGAAGTCAGGAAGACCTGAGTTCAAATCTGACCTCAGACACTTATCACTTCCTAGCTGTGTGACCCTGGGCAAGTCACTTAACCCCAATTGCCCCAGCAAAAAAAAAAAAGAAAGAAAGAAAACTAATATAAAGCTAAAAGCACTTCTAGCACCAATGAAGAAGTTTTCCTAAAGAAAAAAATAATCATTTGAAAGAAGCTGCTTTGGTCTTCAATACTTAATTTTTCAAAAAGGTAGCTCCGTCATACTGCTCAGGATGTCTATGTAGCTATATATCCTCTGTGCCTATTTTCTCATAAATGTTTCAAATAACCTTAATATATAATTAAATCAAAATATTTTCCAAAGAAAATATCTTCTAAGATAATTTCTGCGATTAATACCTATTTCACCATCAGTCTTATTTCATCTTCATCTACAGGGCAATTAGTGATGTTTCAGAATCATCAAGAAATGTTTTTGTTTTTGTTTTTTCATTTTTAGAAGTCAGGACAGTATTTAATACATTTCATGAAGATTTCAGTTTTTAAAATAGAATAATCTTAGAATGAAAATCAGATTATCTTTAGTTTTCTAGAAAATTAGTTATTTAGAATTTTTCAGTGATACCAGATAACTAAGGTTTTATTGCACTTAAAGAAAAATAATAGATTTCTGATCATGCATGAATAATAATAGTGTACTCACAATAAATCTACTATACATAAAATGTGGTATTTATTTTCCCTACAGCTTTAGCATTTCAGTTGTTAACTCATGTATTATAAATTCTTTTCTCATTTAAGAGTATAGATTCATTGCATTTTAATTATACAAAAATAGGTGGAACCAACAGTGTTTTATCCTGACTTTCCTATGAATGATTCTGTCTGCTGAGATATATGTAGCTTTCTAGCAGTAGGATAACTATTGTCAGACCAACAGAAATAACTAATGATGATCAGCAAATAAATTGTGCTTCTTTTAAACTTATTTCAGCTATTTAGTTTCATGTTTTACCTAAAGGTCAGTGGCCTCATTAAGAACTATTAATACATAAAAATAGGTATCTGGTGAATCAGTGATAATGTTTGTTTTATGTATATATATGTGTGTGTGTGTGTGTGTGTATAAACTAAGTTTATGTAGTTTATTTAGCATTTAGTCATTTAACAAAATTGGGCATCAACACTGGTTCAAAGTAATCATGAAGAATGGTGGCCAGGGGCAGCTAGGTGGCACAGTGGTTAGAGCACCAGCCCTGAAGTCAGGAGCACCTGAGTTCAAATCTGGTCTCAGACATTTAACATTCCCTAGCTGTGTGACCCTGGGCAAGTCACTTAACCCCAA
>JAJPUD010002090.1:256552-354884 GCA_023553655.1 Myrmecobius fasciatus
CCAATTGCCCAAGAAAAAAAAAAAAAAAAAAAAAAAAAAAAAAAGAATGGTGGCCAGAATTATGACAAGCTTCAAGTTCCATCAGTTTTTATTTTGTGTTCTTTGACATTTCTTTCATTCAAACTTTGTTCAGTGAGTTTAAGTGAGAGTCAGTATAGAATAGTAGCTAGAGAACTGGCCTCAAATCAGAAAGACCTTTGTACCAGGTCTATCTCTGACAAATTCTGACTGTGATAATGGGCAAGTTCCTCAGTTTCCCCAAACAACTTCCAGAGACTGTGTTCTATGGAGAGATACTTATCAGTTTTGATATGGTAGAATAAGAAAGAGAAAGAGAAAGAGGAAAATGAGGAGGAGGACAAAAAAAGGAGAAGGAAAAGAAGGAGGAAGAAGAAGAGGAAGAGAGGAAGAAGAAGAAGAAGAAGAACAAGGAAGAGGAGGAGGAGGAGGAGGAGGAGGAGGAGGAGAAATTTAAGTGAGGAATACTTTCCTTCATTGAATTTGGATTAGAAGTGAATTTTAATTTACATGTTTTAGTTATTACTACTCAAACTATATAGAATGTTTTAGTCAATGAGTAACTAACTGGAAATACCTTTTATTATATGCTTACACATATGGTCTTGAATGTTTAGTATATAGTTTGACTGAAAAGAAGAATATTATGTAAAAGGCAGTTTCATTTTTCCAAATAAGGGGGGGGAAGGTCACAAATACCTAAATCATTTCAAAAATAGAGTCACATTAAATTTTCAATGCCTGGGATTCTCTCAAATGCAGTATTTAAAAGCTACATCTATATCCTAAAAATGTTCTAGATGATTCAACATCATCACTGCTTATGATGTTAGTTAGTTTTACCAGTTAAGATAAGGACTTATTTTAACTTTCAGGAGATAGGATCTATGCAGAGCTGTAAATCTTATTAATTTGTCTATATGTATATCACTAAGTAATTTTTATTAATGTGTAATTTTATGTAGTCTGTTTTTGATTATTCAGAATATATGTCATGTTGAATGAAGTCAAAGAAAACCCATCATTATCTTTATTTACAGCTCTGGGATTTTTCTTAATCTGTTAGTTAATGGTTAGGTAAGAAAAGGTAGTGTTTCTATATCACTCAAAAAATTGATCTGTAAATGTGATTGCACTGGATGTTGTTTGCCGATATATTCTATAGTTATATATTTATCAAAATGGGGAGAAAACTGGAATCCTTGGTCTGAATCATTGGAAACTTGTGATTTACCTATGAGTTACTAGTTGACATGAATCAGTACACATGATGGGTACCCTGCCTTTCCTTAACTACTTGTCAACTGGAAAAAAAAAGTCTCAATAGTTGTTTGTTCCCTGCTTTTCTTTGTATTTTTCTGGAATTAAGGCATTCAATCAAGTCTTTAGTTCCACAAGGAGAGTTTTTAAAAAATTTGTTCATTGAGCTGAATTCTGTTGGCTAAGTGGGCAGTGAGATATATCCAGGATTCTATTTCATTGTAGGAATGCTACTGGCCTGGCTCTCCTATTTAAAGAATAGTTTAAATTTATATAATTAAAAAATATGCCCAATCTTGAGGCGTAACCTGGCTAGCCATTTTCTCCAAAAAATTTGTTTACTCCAAAGAAAAAGAGTTATCTTAGTTTTTAAATGAAAAAAGAATTGTCAAAGAACAAATTCTTGGGAATGTAAGCTTATTGGAGGAAAAACAAACATACATTCTCTAGAATTACAATATTGCTATCAAAAATAGATCTTCTCTTCCATGTTTTTTTACTTAACCAAGTCTCTAAATGAAGCAGATTTAAATTATAATAAATTCACCAAGCCCAATGTAGAAATAAAAATGGCCAACAACTCAGAGAATGAAGGCTTCCGGAAGTGAAATTGTTTTTTTATTGAGCAATAAAAAGTTAACCTTAATATTACTTTTTACATATTAGTCATCTGAAGGAGATGCCTCTATTTAATAATTTGGTTTTTATCTGAATATATCCCTTAAAATGCTTCTAATTCCCTGTCCCTGCACAACACTCTCAGCATTGTTGATTTTTCTGATAGACAATTTGAGTTTGATACTGGCATCAGAAAGTGTGAACAGGGTAAAGAGTTGAATCATCTATACAATCTTTACATGCAATCTGTTTAGTCTTTGAAATTTTCCATATTTATGACACAATTCTATTTACAGAGGTCAACAAGAAAAAAATCTCCTTTTACATCTTTGATATTATTTTTTTTTAGATTATACACCCGAAGACAGATGATCAAAGAAATAGGTTGCAGGAGGCTTGCAAAGACATCCTTCTTTTTAAGAATCTAGATCCGGTAGGAGAAATCTTCATAATCAACATGATTTTTCAATGCTGGTAACAATAATTATGTCATAATTATAGATTGTTGCTTTACAAAAGATATCCATCTTCAAAGATAATGGGACATTTGGCTTTAAATATGAAGATCAATTGTTTACTTACAGAGGATTTTCTTAACACTCTTTCACACTATGCATTAGGTACCAATTATGTATCAGATACTAAAAATTATTAAATGTAAGAAACATGTGAGTATATGAAAAAGTCTCCTCAGACCTCCTAGAATTTGACTAGATTATTTCAACTTCCTAAGTCACAAACTTTGCCTACAACAGGAGAAAATGTATGTTTTCGGAAGGAAATGCTCTTTATCATTTACCACATTAAAAAATGCATATTTATATCAATAAAGTCCTTAGAATTTCTCATCCAGATGTTTGTTTCAGACCTGTGTGTATGAATGGCAAAGGTTATGACACTATCTTGTGAACATTGATCAGAGTGATTGTATGAACAGAAGAGAAATCATTCCATGTTGAATCAGGTTTTAGTTTGTCTTCATTTTAATGTTTCCTTTGTTTTTACTTTTACCATTCCCTTTGTTATTAGCAATTTAATTTATTTCTATGATATTTCCTGTGTAATTCAGAGTCTGAGTTACTGAGAGAGGAACACAAAATTTAGAAAAATGTAGTCCTTGTCCCAGAGGAGCTTAGAGCCTTGTAAGTAAATATGACAAAAGTACAGATAACCATACTTAAATACTGATTACAGTAAATGCATTAGAGAGGCATTAAGGAGCACAAGAGTATGTTCTGCCATTCAATATTGAATTATGTTGAAATAATACTCTTATCTTTAGTATTGCTGTTGAGTTGGGGGGTTTGTTTGTTTCTGTTTATTTTCTTTTCTTAATATTAGTTGACTACATGCCATGATAATAAACATTATAGAAGAACCAAAAAAATCTTTTTAGCTTCTCATAATGTTTGTTTCAGGCTTGTTATCAGTCCACAAGCATTAACTGATTGCCATGTGCCAGGGATTATGCTAAACACTGGAGATGCAAAGGCAAAAAACACAGTCTCTGCCCACAAGGAGCTCAAAGGAAAGATAAAGATAAAGGAAGAAATGGTTTGTACATACCAGAAAGATACTGTATAAATGGAAGTTGTTCTCAGAGGGAAAGATTGGGAAAGGCTTCCTGCTGGAATTTGATATGATTCTTGCAAGAAGTCAAGGAAGTCAGGAAAGTGAACATTCTTGGCCAGTGAATAGGTACCAAGTCAGAAACTGAACATCATTTTTAAGGAGAAATGGGGAGATCGATGTTACTGGATTGTAAAGGGAAGTTAAAGTATTAGAAAACTACTAAGAGAGGTAGGACCCAGGTTGTAAATGTCAAACAGAAGTTTTTATATTTGAAACAGGCAGTAATAGGGAGCCACTTGATATATTGAGGGGAAGGGGGATGGATGTCATTTTCAGACTTGGACTTTAGGAAAATTATTGAAGGATGGATTGGAATAGAGAGCTATCTGAATAAGGGATCAATCAGAAGACTGCTGCAACAATCCTGGTATGAGATGAGGAGGATACCAGGCTGGCATCTTTTTAAATGGAGAAAAGGGAAAATATATGGTAGCTGTTATGAAAGTAGAAATGAGAACTTGAAAACAGACTGAATATCAGTTAATCAATAAACATTTATTAAGCACCTAGTCTTTGCCAGGCTCTGCGCTAAGTGCTTAGGAATACAGAAAGAAGCCAAAGACAATTCCTGTCTTCAAGAGCATACAATCTAATGAGGAAGACAACATGCAAACAAATTTATATACAGCAATATATATACAGAATAAATAGAAAATAATTAATAGAGAGAATGCTGTAAAATTAAGAAAGATGAGAGAAGATTTATATGGAGTAAGTGCAAGTTGAGAAGTTGAATAAAAACACCAGTATTTCAAGTCTGAGAAGATGGTAGTGCTAGACAACCTATAAGATCCTGTGCAGCTCTCTCTCTCTATGATCTATTTTATAGACTACTTATGATGGAGGTAACTCCTGAACTAGGTTTCAATTTAAAACAGGTGGAAGTTGTGGATTCACAAGGGGGTAATGTAAACATTATGACTGGACCCAGGAGCAATGTGCTAAGTGCTACAGATACAAAAATAAAAAGGAAATATTCCCGGTTTCTGGAAGGTTATATTCTGATAGAAGAGAAAATACAGAGTAATTTTGAGAGGAATTACACTAGCAGTTGGGGGAATTTTAAAAAGGAGCAAGGAAGAAGGTGAGTCTTGATGTAACCAGGGATTCTGAGAGGTGGAGATAAGGTGATACAGGGAAGATGCACAAGGTCATAGACCTTGGGAGATGGGGCTATTGAGGATGAGAAACAGCAAGTAGTCCAATATGAACAGGTCTGAAAGAGAATGCTAGGGAATAATAGGTAAGTAGGTTGGCTTCAAAAGGAAGCATGGACAAGCAAGGAAGTTTTAAAAATAATTTGCTGGATTTATTATATACTGTTTGGAAAAAGTTTACATATGAAATGGAAATTCAGGGTATCGTACATAATCCTCATTTTTGTGTTCTTCAAAATGGAATTTTCTTTCTTTTTCTTAGTGTTTAAGTTCAGAATAAAATAATAAAAACTTTTAAAAATAAATAAAAAAGAAAGGTCAGAAGAGTCTAGTTTGTGGATACCTTTAAAATGTCAAACTGAGGTGTTTCTATTTGAGTATAGAGGAAATAGAGGGCCATGGTGCTTATTGAGAAGAGTCCTTCAGAATTTGCTCCCAATCTGTTTTTCCACCTATTATATATTACTTTCTTCCCACTCTCTATGGTCCAGCTAAAGTGTCCTTCTGCTGTTTCTCAACACTTTCATTACTCTTACATTAGCTCCATACTTGGAATTCACTGCCTCCCTACCTATGCCCCAGAGAATCCTTATTTCCCAAGCACCAAATGCTACTTGAAGTCTTTCCTGAGACCTTCCATTATTAGCACCTTCTTTCCCTAACCATTTCATATAGCTTTGAATTTTTTTCTTTAGATTTGTTCTGTGAATATAACTACTTATTGTTCCTTGTTACAAAATAAACCTATTGAAAGTGGGAATTGTTTCATAATTTACATTTAAATCTTCCATGTCCACCACGGTGCATTCATGATATATAAGATGTAATGATTGGCTTATTGATTGATTGGCATTTGATTCAGAAAAAAATCACTTTGGCAGCTTGTAGAGAATGGATTGAAGAGAGGATTGAAGTAAGGAGATCTGTTGGAATAATTCCAGCCACTAGGTAGTACAGTGAATAGAGTCCTGGGCCTGGAGTGAGAAAGACCTGAAATATTTACTAGCTATATGAATTTAGGCAAGTCCCTTCACCTCTATTTGCCTCAGTTTCCTCAGCTGTAAAACCGGGATCACAAAAATAACTACCTCCCAGGGTTGTTGTGAGGATAAAATGAGATAATATTTGTTAGGTATTTAATACCGTGCTTGGCAAATAATATATAATATACACATAATACATATAAAATAATATATAAATGCTAGCTGTGATTATTTCAGCAAAAAATAAGGTGGACCTGAATGAGGGTAGTTGCTAAGTAGACAGAGGGAAGGGGACATATTCTAAAGATGTTGTGAAGAGAACAACAATTAGATTTGACAGCATATGAGGTGAGTGTGATGTGAACCAGGGATAATACTGAGGTTTGTGAACCTAGTAACTAGGAACAGAACCCTGACAATAATAGTGAAGCTTGGAAGTGACAATTTAGTAGGAGAGGATGGTCAACAGTGTGAAAAACTGAAGAGATCATGAGTACTAAAGACTGAGGAAAAAACCATTAAATAGACATTTAAAAGACTATTGGTAACTTTGGAGAGAGAACAGTTTCAGTTGAATGTTGAGATCAGAAGCCAGAACTCCAAAAAGTAAAGAAGAGATTGAGAAGAAAAGAAGAAGAAGCATCACTCGTAGATGACATTTTCTAATAATTTAGCCCTGAAAAGAAGGCAAGATGTAGCCAGCAGAAATGGTAAAGATAGTGACAATTGCTTTAAGATAGAGAAAACTTAGGCAGAAGAAAACCAAAACTTTGAGATGGTGCTGAAGATTAAAGAGGGAGCGATCTGATAGAAAAAATGGGAGAGTATAGGATGAAAAGCTCATGGACTTGCCATTGAACTTAGTGAAGGGAACTGCCTCTTCATCAGATACTTCAGGAAAAGAGGAAATGGTGGGTGATGGTATAAAGGGTTGGTGATATAAGAGGGAGTGGCTGTTGTATGGGACATATGGCATATGTGTTAGAAAGGAGAACAAAGAATTCTAAAGAGTTAGCCTAAGGTGGATTTTTTTTCCAGCAAAGAATGAAGCAAGGACCTAAGCTAAAACAGTAAAGAAAGAATTGCTATGAGAGCCTTGAGAAGAAAGAAAGATTTAGAACAGCCATAAAGTGGTGTCAATAATCAATTAGGAATACATCAAAGGATGGCTTTGTTGAAGTAGGAGTCTGGTTGAGATTAGATAATTTAAATTTGTAGTGGATTCAGTAAGTTGTATGATTTCCTTTATCTCCTTGGGAAGGGAAGAGAGAATAGCCAGAGTAGCAAAGTGCTAAGAGATTTTAGTTCAAGAAGGGAACAAAGAACAGTTTTTGGGGGGGATAAAACATAAGGGAAAATAAAATGAAAGGTGATTATAATTGGATAAAATTCTAGGTTCTTGATCATGAAAGTGGAAGACATGTGGGTGTTGACTAGGTCAAAGTTTTTGACCATCCTATGAATATCTGAGGAGAAATTGAGGAGTAAATCATGTCATTTGAATAGATTAAAAAACTGGGAAGTTAGGGTTTGTGACGAATCATCAACATAATGTTAGGTAAAGGAGTATCAATATAGATATTTATGTTCTCTAGGACAAAGACAGGAATTGTTGTGGAGGACACATGAGATAGGCACTGATATTATTGAGAAAGAATGGAGAATGTCATGGAGTGTTAGTAGATGATGGCCATCAAAATCAGGATGGGTGAAAATTCTGTATAGAGTGAATTGCATTAGAGAAGATATTTCTGAGTGATGGCCATAGAAGAATCTGATAGTGGGGAGCATCTTGGGCCTTATAAGTCAGAGGATGAGAGAAAAGGTGCAAATAGCTCTGGGGAAAAAAGGCCAGGGATGGTACCTAATCTCACAAAGCCATAACAGGGAATATGAGAAGAAGAAACCTAAAATTAATGGAATCATATAAAATAGAATAGAAGCAAAAGGAAGATATGAAGGGGCCATTAAAGAGATAGGGTTAATATGGAGGGAGATGAGAAAACAGGCATCTAGGGATAGAAAGAGGGCTTTGTTGTTTTGTTAATCAGCATCACAGGGATGGAGGAGAGTAATGGAGCTTAAGGGAACAAGATCTAGCTGAAGAAAAAGTCCAGATTTCCATAATACCTATTAGATTCCAGGATCACAGATTTAATGCTGAAAGGAACCTTAAAAGTCCCTTTACAAATAATGAAACCAAGGCCCCAAAATGTTGCCCAAGGCCCCAAATTTTGTAACAGCCAAAACTCAATCCCAGATTTCTGATTCAAACTAGCAATTTTCTCATAGAACCACAAATGTAAATTTCTGCATGCAGGGACTATGTTATGTTATTTTTGCCTCAAAATATTTGTTGCATGAATGATTGACTGGCTGAATGAATTAATGAATGAGGTTATAAGGAACTAAGGCCTAACTGATGGATAATCACCCTTCTAACCTTTCTAAAATATGAGTCAAGAATAAAACTTTTAAAGAATATCTTGAATTATCCATATGTTTTATTATTTATTTTTAATTAAATTTTAATTAAATGATGTTTCTTCTACCTGAAATTATTTTTTTAATCTCAAGGTCCAAAATGAAAAGCTTATTTACATTTCCAAAGTCGATGTGAATACTATATAATCAAAACACTAAAGCTATCTTAGTTTTGGGAAGTAAGAAGACTGGATTGATTCTATTTGGAATGAATATAGTTATCCTTGGCCTGGAAGAACTTTCAGTTACTAGACTGATGCTACAACTTTGTCTGGAGATGTATGTTATTTATATGACCAGTACCTATGTCCAATTTTGAGCTAGCTCCACTTTCTTGCCCCCAAATAATAGAAAAACCAGTCAGAAGAGAAGATACAAAGAATAATAATCAGCTATTCTAAATTTCTTGCAAATTTAGAACTGTAGGAAATAAGTTTACATTGGAGAATGAAGGGATTCAAATTATATAAAGAAGAAGACTTTCTTTTGTTGCATTAAGAAAAAATGGAAGAATTCATTATGGAAGAGTTGTACAGTTACCTCATATTGACATAAAAATAGCTTAAAATCTCACTTTTCTAGTGTGGTAGTAATGATTTTGCTTAAAGGATGAATGAGACTACATGAAAGAGTGGGGGAGCTGAGTTTGATTAGATAGTATTAAAGATTTCCTCCTACTCCTAGAATTCCAAACCCATTTAAAGTGTAAAGATAATAAATTATTTTTATCAAAAATAATAGTAGTAATTTTGATTAACATGATAATTTTTATCGTAGTAAATGATGACTATGGTTATATAGCTAGTTACAAATATAGCAATAAGACAGTCATCTCATGAGTATTCTCTCTTGGATCTTATGGAGTAGTATAGTATACTAAATTATTATACTCAGTAAATCAGTGGAACTTTTCCCGGGGAAGAAAAGTCCAAAAGTTCAAGAAGACCCCAGAAAGAGAGAATGCCTTATTGGATCCAGATGTTTAAAGTATTCTTTCTTATTTAATATTTTGGTGGCATGTTAAACTTCATTTTTATAATTTTCTTTGATTCCCACTCGATTGAAATTGTTAATTAAAATATTTTTTAGTAACTAATCTATGGTACAATCAGATATCGTACCCATTATAAATGGTGTGGTGTTGTCCCCATCAGCAACATCAGGCAGAGAGTTGAATGTCAGTGTGACTTTTCTGATATGCAGCTTGTTCTGTTCCAGCTGTTAAATTAATTGAATCTTCCTTGACATTATAATTTAACTATTTTTAAATATCTTAAAAGGGAAAAGTTTTTGAACATTCGAAGTAATACAAAAAAGATATTTAAGGTCTCTTTCATCATGAAATTGAGAAGCTTTCATAGAACTATCAAAGTCTTCCTGAATGCCATATTCCATCACAAGCATAGAAATTAGATTTTTAGTTCGTTTTTTTCTGAATCCTTTCAGAGAAAAAGAATTTTTGAGAACATCCTTTTATTTTTTTAACCTTCTTTGTGGCAGGAAAAGGAATCAACTGATTCTCCCCAAATTCGAAGGAAAAACATCTTTTTTTAAAAAAATTTATTTTTTTAATTTTATTTGCATAACATATGTGTGGGTAATTCTTCAACAATAACCCTTACATAGCTTTCCATTACAAATTTTCCCCCAACCCCCCACCCCTCCTCTAGATGGCAGGATATCCACTACATGTTAATTATGTTAAAATATTGGTAAATCGAATATATGTATACATATTTCCAAACTTATCATTGTTGTGCAAGAAAAATCTTGTCTACACAAACGATATATCAGATAAAGGAAACACAATGTAAGCAAACATCAATCAAGGAGTATGAGAATGTTATGTTGTGGTCCACATTTCACATCCCTCTCTCTGGGTGTATATGGCTTTCTTCAGTGAACAATTGGAGGTGGTTTGAAACATTTCATTGTTGAAGAGAGCCATGTCCATCAGAATTGATCGTCATATAGTACTGTTGTTGCCGTGTATAATGATCTCCTGGTTCTGCTCATTTCACTCAGCATCAGTTCATGTAAGTCTCTCCAGGCCTCTCTGAAATCATCTTGCTGGTCATTTCTTACAGAACAATAATATTCCATAATATTCATATACCATAATTTATTCAGCCATTCTCCAATTGAAGGGCATCTATTCAATTTCCAGTTTCTAGCCACCACAAAAAGGACTGCCACAAACATTCTTGCACATGTGGGGCCTTTTCCTTCCTTTATGATTTCTTTGGGATATAAGCCCAATAGAAATGCTGCTGGGTCAAAGGGTATGCACAGTTTGATAACTTTTTGAGCATAGCTCCAAATTGTTCTCCAGAATGGCTGTATCCGTTCACAGCTCCACCAACAATGCATCAGTGTCCCAGCCCTCCCACATCCCCTCCAACATTCATCATTAACTTTTCCTGTCATTTTAGCCAATCTGACAGGTGTGAAGTGGTATCTCAGAGTTGTCTTGATTTGCATTTCTCTGATCAATAGTGATTTGGAGCACCTTTTCATATGACTATAAATAGTTTTAATTTCATCCTCTGAAAATTGTCTGTTCATATCCTTTGACCATTTATTGATTGGAGAATGGCTTGAATTTTTATAAATATGAGACAATTCTCTATATATTTTAGGATGAGACCTTTATCAGAACCCTTAAATGTAAAGATGATTTCCCAATTTATTGCTTCCCTCCTAATCTTGTCTGCATTGATTTTGTTTGTACAAAAACTTTTTAACTTAATATAGTCAAAGTTATCTATCTGGTTTTCAATTAAGAGTTCCAGTTCTTCTTTGGACATAAATTTATTCCATCTCCATAGGTCTGAGAGGTAAACTATATTACATTCCTCTAATTTACTTATAGTATCACTCTTTATATCCAGATCATGAACCCATTTAGATCTTATCTTGGTATGTGGTGTTAGATGTGGGTCAAGCCCTAATTTCTTCCACACTAGTTTCCAGTTTTCCCAGCAGTTTTTGTCAAATAGTGAATACTCATCCCAAAAGCTGGGGTCCTTGGGTTTATCAAAAACCAAATTGCTATAGTTATTGCCTAGTTTGTCTTGTGATTCTATCCTATTCCACTGATCGACTACTCTATTTCTTAGCCAGTACCAAATGGTTTTGATGACTGCTGCTTTATAATATAGTTTTAGATCTGGTACAGCAAGTCCACCATCGTCAGCCTTTTTTTTTTCATTAATCCCCTTGAAATTCTTGACCTTTTGTTTTTCTAAATGAACTTTGCTACTATTTTTTCTAGATCTGTAAGATAATTTCTTGGGAGTTTGATTGGTATGGCACTAAATAAGTAAATTAGTTTGGGTAGTATTGTCATTTTTATTATATTCGCTCGTCCTACCCATGAGCATTTTAAGTTTTTCCAATTGACTAGGTCTGATTTGATTTGTGTGGAAAGTGTTTTGTAATTTAGTTCATATAGTTCCTGACTATGCCTTGGCAGATAAATTCCCAAATATTTTATACTATCAACAGTTATTTTGAATGGAATTTCTTTTTGTATCTCTTGCTGCTGAACTTTATTGGTAATATATAAAAATGCTGATGATTTATGTGGATTTATTTTGTATCCTGCTACTTTGCTAAAGTTGTGAATTGTTTCTAGTAGTTTTTTAGTTGAGTCTCTAGGGTTCTCTAAGTATACCATCATGTCATCTGCAAAGAGTGATAATTTGGTTTCTTCACTACCTACTCTGATTCTTTTTATCTCTTTTTCTTCTCTTATTGCTGAAGCTAACATTTCTAATACAATATTAAATAGTAATGGTGACAGTGGGCAGCCTTGTTTCACTCCTCATCTTATTGGGAATGGTTCTAGTTTGACTCCATTACATATGATGCTTGCTGAAGGTTTTAAGTAGATACTACTAATCATTTTAAGGAAAAGCCCATTTATTCCTATACTCTCCAGTGTTTTTAATAGGAATGGGTGTTGGATTTTATCAAAGGCTTTTTCTGCATCTATGGAGATAATCATATGGTGGAAAAACATCTTTTTAACTGAAATAATTCATCCCCAAACCCAAGGAACTGAAAGTTTTATGCTAACCTTTTTTAAGCAATGTTTCCCTGCAGTTTCAAACATGCATTAAGACATTAAATAGTTTTTAATATTTTGATTTTTCTTCTTATTAGGACACAGCTTCCCCCCACACCCAATATCTTACATATTATGGAGTACATTTTATTAAGTTTGTTCAATTTATATGCTTGGCTTTTCTTATTGTCCTTACTAATTTGAAAAAAAGAATGCTACTCAATTTGTATTTATGATTTCAGTGGATTTTCTGAAGCCATTCTTCATTTTAAAAACTCTTGTCAGACTATGCCTCAGAACATTATTTCCTTAGAGTGCTGTGCATTCATATATTAGAGCACAACATTCTGAAATTAATCTCTTTGAAGATTTTTTTTCTCATGAATATTTCATTGCTGGACGCAGTAGGCAATTTTTCTTTTTGCAATATTTTAAATTTGAGGCTTACTGAAATAACTTTTCCATACTACATAAGATAGATTCTTTGTGTTAAAAGTAGAGTAAATTGTTGTTTTTAGATGAGTCAAAGAACCCTTTTACTTAGTTCTGTTCCATTTGCATACTGTGGGAACAAAGAACTAAGAATACACTGTGAATTTCCTAAAGTAGTTGTCAGTCATTATGATAAACCCCAGTATATTAGATGTTTCCTAAGTTCTCTGTACTATATTCATAATTATGGGGAATTTAGATTTTGATTGACTATAAAGACAGATGTCATATGTTAAGACACTAAAGAAAAACACTAGGAAAGAAATGATTGTTTAGCATTTTACTTTTCTGGAATTGCTTTTTCAGGTAACCAAGCATGAACTCTCCAGATTATTGTATTCAACTTAACCGATACAACTAAGAGACATGTTGTAACTAAGTAAATCTACAAATACCTTAAGATCTAAAGATTGGAACACTTCTAATATTGACATTTACAGGAGCAGCTAATTTTAAAAAAATGATTTTACACCAATTTTAAAGAGAGGATAAAGAGGAAGAATATGTTGATCTACAAAAAAACATTTTGCCTCTCATCTAATTTAAATTGTAATAAAGGAGTAATGACCAGTCTTGCAGTCAAAAAGACACAACTAGTTTCACATCCTCCTTCTAATACATACTAACTATGTAGTCTATATACTCAGACTGTGGCTAAGTCATTTAATCTTCGTGCCCCATACAACTCTGTACAAATACAAATTACAGATCTGCATTAATATTTTGACCCTGAGAGTTTTGACCATTCCGATGAAAATAGAATATCTAGACTAATTATAACAAAAAGTCTTTAAGTCCAACTCACCATCAGTGTGTTGAAAGAATAAATGATAAAATGAGGGAATGAAGGCTAGGATGATATACAGCAGAAGCTCTGTATGACTTGAAATTTCTATGGTTCCTTTGAAGGCCTGGCAAGAACCCAGAAATGCTGACCATTTGGATTCTGCTGATTCTGGAATCACATCCAGGCTAGTGTAATGAAACTTAAAAATAAACAGGGATGACATAAGATTACAGCCTGTCCCTACTCAAAACTATGATAATCATAATAATAATAACTTGCATTTATAGTACACTTAAAGTTGCAAAAAGCTTTATTTATTTCACTTCAATCTGATCAGCCTTTCATAGAGGGCATGGAGTCATCGGTATTCTTTTATGTTCTGATACCAAAAGAAGGAAAGATAGGTTGGAACAAAACAAAAATGCCAATATCCTACCCACTAGAATTGCTTCAGTGCAGATTGCACTAAAAAAAGAAAGCTAATTCTAAATGTGCTTGGAAAGAACAGAAAATATTTTCATTATTTGGCAGTACTATATTGTAACAAAACTGGAACTGATGTTATCAATCAAGAACAATCAAGAATAATCCTTTTGGTCATCAATCATATAAAAATACTTCATCTTTAATCCTAAAGTAGACAAAACAAGAAAAAAACCTGAAGAGGACAAATTTGGAGACACTAAAGTCTTTGAAAACCATTACTTATTGCAAATTCCTTAATTGCCTAATAATGCATTGTATAAAAAACAGTACTAGGATCTCAAATGATTCTGAAAAGGATATAGATACACTTAAGACTGGAAACCTGAAAAACCTACTTTGTATTTAGGGGCACAAATTGATCTAATAGACTATTCCAACAAAGAATAATTCAAAAAAGCTAGTATCTGTTACAACTATCATGAATGAATGTGTTCTCCCATAACATTTAATAGAATATGTATATTCTATTATATATATATATGTATATGTATGTATATATGTGTGTGTGTGTGATATGCCAGGTACTGTGCTATGTACTGGGGATATAGTTAATAAAAAGGAAGACAGCCCCTGAACTTAAGTAATTCCCAGTCTAAAAGATAGACAACACATAAAAGGTGGCAAGAAAATGGAGCTGGGTAGGAAGATATTAGGAAGTACATGGCACAAGTGTATTTTGTTCCATGGAGTTGAAACCAGGCAGAGCAGCAGATGCAAGGTGCAATGAAATGAATCTAGTTTCTGCCTTCTATAAAGAAAAGGAAGGAAATTTGTATTCTACTTCTGGCCCCTTCAATCAGAAGAGAGAAGAGGCTGAGGGAGACTTGAAATAGCAATATGGTGATGAAATCAGAAGGGATGAGCTTCTCCTGGGAGGGCTATGTTGTTCCTTAGAGTTGAAACCAGAAAGGGCATTAAATGAAAAGTGGAATGAGCTGAGAGTTCAATTTCTGCCTTTATAAATGAAGGCATTGGGAAGATTTCCTCACTCAGCAATTAAAAACAGAAGTCAGAAGGTTAAGGTTTTAATAAGGACTTGAAGAAGAACTAATAAGAAAACGAACAACTCAACAATAAAATCTTTACTATAGACACTTAAAAAGTGAAAAAATAGAGATAAGTAAGCCCAGGGAAGGAATATGTGGGAAATTTCAGGTTATTTATGTATTTGCAAGAAGTCCAACATGATGAAAAAGGACATTGGATCAAGCAAGAAACAGAAAGCTTGTGCTATACCATAATGACTGAAATTCCAGTTTCTCTGCAATCTGAAAGAGTTGGTGGCATAAGGTCCATAATTATTGACTGATACTCTTACAAAATGATACACAAATCAAAAGCAATACTTTACCAGCTTCCTCTTAAACTTAAGCTTGAACCCACCTAGAACAGAAGGAATTTCATATGTAGTATTAGTAGTTGAGAAAACTAGTGACTTCACTGAATATACATGCTGATGCACTTTATATATGAAGAATACAAAGATAAATCACTAACAAAATCTGTGAACACTGATTAGAAAACATTATATTGGGTGAAGGGCAACAAGTCCCAGGGTTATTAAAAGATAACTTACTATCTATTTGGTGACTACTGAATAAGTCACTAAAAAGCACCAAGACATTAATATTGCCTTGGTTGATTATCACAAAACCTTAGACTCAGTTCTGCACATAAGACTTATTTATATACTGCAAATATATAAAATAAAATCCAAGTATAATGAGAATGCTGTGTTTTATATCTACATGAAAGTCATTCTTCATTTAAAATGTGAAACCTGGATAATAGACAAGTATAATTGTTACAAAATATAGTATTTTTCAGGGAGACATATTAAGCCCATTATGCTTCTGCCTAGCATTACATTTATCATCGTAATCATAGATTTAGAGCTGAAATGGATAATAGAGATAGTCCTAGCTGCTCATTTTACAGAAGAGAAAACTGAGGCTCACAGAGGTTAAATAAATTAAGATCATACAGCTATTAAGTATCTAAGGCAAAATTTGAACCTATATATTTCTGACTGCAGGTCCAAAATTATGTTAATTACATCATATTCTCTCTCAGTTCATCAAGGTCTCCTTATTATCTGTCCTAAACAGAACCAAGTACAGTTTCCAAATTAAAAAAGGAATCCAATCAAACCATCTTTATATTTACTTGATGTACCTATACAACATCAAATTATATGAAAAACACATGAAAACTAAAAACTTATTGAATAGCTCCTTCATCTTGGAATTTTTCTTCAATAATATTGCAATGCCATTTGGATCTAAAAAGCATAAACTCTCAATAAATACAAAGGAAAGATAATGATTTAAAGCTTCAAACTTAAATCTGAAAGTCACATTGAGCCAACAGATGAGTACAGACTAATGTGCTGGTTTCCTTGAAGCAAGGCACATTAAGCCTAAAGCTATCAATGTGAAGACTATAGCTGCTAAATACATTAAAAAACTTATGGTATCCTGAAATCAAAGCTGATAAGAAAGAACACATTTAAAATAATTAGCATTTATGCAAAACCAGATTTAACCAAAATCAGGTGGAGAAATTATCCCTGTTATCCTGTCTGCTGCTCATGTTTACCAAGGATGCTTTTGCTGAGCCTACAGAATATGAGTTTATATCATTACTTTTATTCAATTACGAAAAGCAGGGCTTTTTAAATTAACTATGAAAGAATAATACAGGATAGTAACTAGTTCCAGCACTTTTTATGTCTAAACTCTTTCAAGCAAGAGAAGAATGAGATGGTGATAATGAGGATCATGTTAATGTAATGTCTGAGTTGATTAGTTCATTTGGTTAAAACAATGGCTATGGGCCAAATTAGCTTCACAAAAAAGGAGAAAGATGTTCAATAGCCACACAGACAACACCTTAGTCAAAACATACAATTTTTACAGATATATGCTCTGGTTAGATGAGGAATCAAGTGAGAATGACAATGGTTTGGCATAAATCTATTACCCTTGTTGGAAAAAAGAAGTAAATATCTTGATTAGGCTTATGTGAATGAATAATATGCAAAGCAAAACACTTAAAAAATAATTGTCCAAATTTTCAGATGATGAAATTAAAACCATCTCTAGTCATATGAAAAGTTGCTCCAAATCACTATTGATCAGAGAAATGCAAATTAAGACAACTCTGAGGTACCACTACACCCCTGTCAGATTGGCTAAAATGACAGGAAAAGATAACAATGAATGTTGGAGGGGATGTGGGAAAACTGGGACACTAATACATTGTTGGTGGAACTGTGAACGGATCCAACCATTCTGGAGAGCAATTTGGAGCTATGCTCAAAAAGTTGTCAAACTGTGCATACCCTTTGACCCAGCAGTGTTTCTACTGGGCCTATATCCCAAAGAGATCTTAGAGGAGGGAAAGGGCCCCACCTGTGCAAGAATGTTTGTGGCAGCCCTTTTTGTAGTGGCTAGAAACTGGAAACTGAAGGGATGCCCATCAATTGGAGAGTGGCTGAATAAATTATGGTATATGAATGTTATGGAATATTATTGCTCTGTAAGAAACGAGCAGCAGGACGATTTCAGAGAGGCCTGGAGGGACTTGCATGAACTGATGCTGAGTGAAACGAGCAGAACCAGAAGATCATCATACACAGCAACATCAGTATTACATGATGATCAATTCTGATGGACATGGCTCTCTGCAACAAAGAATTGTCTCAAACCAGTTCCAATTGTTCACTGAAGAAAACCATATACACCCAGAGAGAGGATATGAAATATGGACCACAACATAACATTTTCATGATCTCTATTGACATTTGCTTGCATTGTGTTGCCTTTCTCTGATTCTTTTTTTTTTTTCTTGTAGATAGGATTTTTCTTGCATAACTTCTCAAGCATTTCAACATTATTAACATGTAATGGACTTCCTGACATCTAGGGGAGGGGAGGGGACTGGGGGTAAAATTTGTAATGGAAAGCTTTGTAAAGATCAATGTTGGGAAACTACCCATATACATGTTATACAAATAAAAAGCTTTAATAAAAAAAATAATAATTGTCCATTGTTAAAGTAAACTTTATTTTTCAGTAAAGGATTCAGTAAAGTATACCCCTTTTGTATTTTCCCTCTCTTCCTGAATTTCTGCTAATTGATGGTTTCTCTTAGCAAGAGAGCTTTGATTGAGAGGAGATATAAATTTTTAGTCAAGCTATACCATATCTTGTTTATTGCTTTAAAAAAAAGTGTGTGTGTGTTTAAACTACCAGAGGCAGAGTATTTAAAACTACCAAAGACACTGTTTATGAAATCAAAAAGATATTGTGATAGGTAAAAGGTGATCATGACATAAACACTTATAAAATTCTGTATTTGGGAGTTAAAACTGATTCTTTTTCTGTCTCTGTGACTACTTATAATGTTGTTTCCTTAAGTTAATAACACAACTTCAGTGTAACTGGGAAAGTTTTGACAAAAAGGAAATGATACTATTGTATCTTGTGATTATGAAGACAAATGAAATGAAAATTATTTTACATGAATTAAGCCAAGGGCAAGAAAGATCATAACTCCAATGGAAAGCTTTTAGGATATACATAGGAATTTATTTCAATGTCTGAACTGCTCAATTTAAAGATTAATATCATCCTAACTCCATAAGGAAATAATATGAGGTCACCTTAATGACACCTAATATGGGGTTATCCCTTAAATTGGGCCCACAGAGGACAAAATTTTGTAGGACAAAATCAAGTAGAACAAGTTTATCTT
Source organism: Myrmecobius fasciatus (assembly GCA_023553655.1). Taxonomy (NCBI): domain Eukaryota; kingdom Metazoa; phylum Chordata; class Mammalia; order Dasyuromorphia; family Myrmecobiidae; genus Myrmecobius; species Myrmecobius fasciatus. The sequence goes on from JAJPUD010002090.1 coordinate 275,297, forward strand.
TAGTGTCTTTTTTTGCTCCATTTGGTTCCCTGTTTATATGTCTTGTTGCTAAATCACTAATTATGATTTCCCAATAAGGAAAATAATCTAATATATTCTAATAATAACTTAATATGTTGCTAGGTGGGAAGCTGGCTATACACTAGAAAGAACACTGATTTGGAATCACAATATTTGGGTTCAAGTCTTGCCTTTAATAACTCCCTACTTGTGGGACTTTAGGCAAGTCATTTACTTTCCAGGAATCTTATTTTTTCCATCTGTAAAATAGGAATTATTTATATAAAAGTATTATATATTTAATATATAAAATCTATTAAAATTATATATAAAAGTATTATACATATTTACTATAAAAGTAAATGAGATAGTGCTTGTGAAAATTCTTTATAACTGTTAGGAGCCATGGAAGTGGAAACTATTTTGTAAACTGAAAATTCTTAGGCAACTTACTTATTTTCTTTGAATCTCACTTGTCATGTCTTATAAATGAGGAAGTTACTCTAGAGTTATCTTTAAGGTCCCCTGTATCTATAAATCCAGTGATCTTATCATTTTAGATGATGTGGCAGGCATCTCAACAAATGGAAGAAGTACAAAGATAACTTTTGTGCCTAGTTAATTTTAACACCCTTCAAACCACCCTAAATAAGAAGCCTCCTATTTTTATATTTCAATTCATCAAATTTATGTGTAGCCTAATGATGGTCATCCTTCAGCCTGCTACTTGTTACCATATTAATTTTGTCATCCTGAGTTGGAAGGCAATCGTGGTATATTTGATTATTTCTTTATTATCATAATTACAATCTTTCATTAATTGATCAAGATTTGATTCCCCATCCCAATATATTTAATATTACTTATTTAATAAAGCCAAATTTTAATTTTAATAGTCATTATTTAATAAATTAAAGAAATCTTTTTCCATAAGCAGCTGTGCTCTAATTTCTCTCTGTCTTTTATTTATTCCTGGTTTTGTACTCATCCTTTCTCCTTTTTTCTCTTTCTCCTTTCCTTTCATCCTTCCTTTCTTTCCCCTCTCCTTTTTCTCCATTTCTTTTTAAATTTTATTGTTGAAACATTAACAGGATGAAAGATAATAAAACAAAGTTTCAGCTTTGAGAGATAACAACCAGAATCATCCCTAACCATCACACTCTTTTGACTTCTTAGTTCTAGAACATAATCCCATCTTTCAGAGTTCAAGCTAGCAGCCAAAAGTCTCTCAAAAGTTATCTTCTTATATAGTTAATGTAAACTCAATTCTCTCAGGGAATAAGTTCTTTTATTCTGTTCTCTGATAGCCTTTCTTGATCCATGAACAGTTCTCCCGAACAATATTTGACCTTGTGTCTCCACAGACTCTACATAGAATGACAAAGTGTCTCTTCACAGATACAATTAAAATTCAGTTTTTTACAGATGACAATTAAGGATTATTTTCCTTACAGATGATAGCTAAACCTCTTCATCTCTTCCCAGAATCCTCTAGTAATGACTGTTAAAGTGTCAATGTTCAAGATTCAAAAACCTCTTAAAAACACAACTGTATCTATATTATATAAGAAAGTTATTTGTTGAAGCTGTTTTACATTAATAAAAGATATTACATATGCTTGATATTTTTCCAAATCATACTAAAGGTAAACAATGCTTAGAGTCCCTCTATTTTTTGTAGCTGAGGTTTTCATCATCCTTTTTAAAGTAACTTTTGTTTACTGTCACTAAATATTTCAGATGTTCTTGATTTAAAACATTGACATTTACAGTACATTCTCAAACTTCATATATCTAAAAAAGAAATCTAAGTTGGAACACCTTGAATCATTTTTTAAAAAACAATTTATGTGTTTGCTATTTAAAAAGTGACATCATTGCACTACATTTACATGAGATAGAATCTTTAGACATTTCTAAAGTACAAAATTAATGGCCCCATGAAAGGCTTCCTAGTTCTTTCAGGAGTGGAGCTTACATAGCTAAAAGACTTCATGAGGCAAAGTCGCCATTTTCTCTGATTTCTTTATCCAGATCATTCCTCTATGGTTATCACCTCTGTGTTTGTGTGTGTGTGTATGTGTGTGTGTGTGTCTGTGTGTCTGTGTGTCTGTGTGTATGTGTTTATCTTGAGCACTAGGACCATCTTGTTGGCTTGTTTTGGTTTCTCAGTGCTTAACATGATGTCTGGAACACAGTAAGCACTTAACCTTTTTTGTACTCCTTCAGACTAGGAGGAAAATGAACAGAGAAAAAATTTTCAAACATTTTAGTAATGAGCCTTTTTCCTTAAAGGCAATCAGAGCCACCACATTTAGACAGTAGTATGATAACCTCATATGTATCATACAAGAAATGTAAATGGCACAGGCAAAGCTGAATAAAGCCCCTGGATTAGACCACACACACACACACCACTAGTTAGTCATGTAGATATGGGAAGATAATATTTCATGTCCTCTTTAGACCATATTGTGATCGGGGTAATTAGACAAGCCTGGGAGTGGTTCTGTTATGTCTTGATAATTTTAAGAGAAGAGAATGGGATACACTGGGGGCAAGGAGAAAGTGGTAGTGAAAGGAAAATTAGGGAAAATCACCTCATGTAGTTAGGATGGTGTTCAAAGAGACATCTGTACAAAAAGAAAGGGTGAGGAGGAGAAGCTGATACCTGAACATTAGTCTCATCTGATCTTATCCAAAGCAGAAAAGAGATGGGGGATAGATTCACAGAAAAGTAATGAGAAAGACAGAAACAAAGAGAAAGAGGGAGGGAGATAGAGATTTCATTCAATGGGGAAATAGGAGAAAAGGGGGAAAAGGAAGAATGGGAAATGAGCGAGAGGTTAGATTAAGTGAAGAATTAGTCCTGAGCAAACAACAACAACAAAAACCCTAATTTAGGATGTACAAAAATATCTATAGCTCTTTTGAAAGAGGTGGTTAAGAATGGAAATCTGAGGGAATGCCCATAAACTGAGGAATAGCAATGGTATGTTATAAAATGTGATGGTAAAACATTGTGTGGTAAAAAATGAAGAGTTGATTTCAGAGAAACCTGGAAAGACTTGTATAAATTGATAGAGTAAAATTAACAGAACTAAGAGAACAATTTATACAATTGCAGCAAAATTGAGAAGACAACTTTGAAAGTCTTGGGAACTCTGATCAGCACAATCCCCAACTATGATTCCAGAGGATTGATGATGAAATCTGCTGCCCACCTCCTGATAGCTGAAAGACTCAGCAGAATTAGATCTTTTTAAAAAACATGACCAATATAGAAATTTGTTTTCCTTTACAATATACATTTGTAAAATCCACCAAAAATTTTAAACAAATGCTTGTTGACTGTCTTGACATTACTTTAAGATCATGAAAATGACCTTGAAGGTTTAACTTACTTCCTGCCTTTTCTTGATGCCTGTCAAGGATGAACATTTTATAAATGATTTTTCTTCTGTTTTTTAAGCTTATTCTAATTCTTGAGTTGTTTCACTTAAAACTATGATAAGTGATGATTTCTTTTGTCTTTCATGTCTGTTATGTTGTACATCAGAGGTGTCAAATACACAGCTAGCACATGTGGTTCCCAGCACTCTCAAATCAGATTAAAATATATTTGGGAAATATTTTTAGATAAATAAAAATACAGCACAACATAGATAACATCATGTTTTAAAACTAAATTAATATGAAGCCTCCAGAGGCCTTATATAAAGTGTAATGACTCCCATTTGTGATACCACTGGTGTTCATAGAGATTGCATTGGAGGAAGCTATTAAAAGGCTTGTAACATCGTAGATCAACCTTATGTCTGATTGGGAAGGGGAGAGAAGCAAGGAAAGACATTCTTTCCTCCTCTCTATTTCACCACTCCTCCCATTCCCCACTGAGGGATGAATCAACTGAGAGAAGATTTTTTGTTTTTCTTTTATTAATATCTTTACAAATCCTAAATAGTAAAGATAGACAAACCACTTGACTGGGGGGGGGGGAGAAGCAATGAAACCTAGTCTGTGGAATCATGGGTGAGCCAGATATAGGTGGTTTAGAAATGGCAGTCTTCTTATCGAGGGTTGGAAAAGAGCAGTGGACCAACAGATGGTTATTTTTCCTGGCCAGACTAATGGTAAGAGAAAAGTATGATATGTAAAGAATTTCATCTCCTAATCTATCTAGGTGGGAAGAGGGAGCCATTCTTAGGGCCCTTATACTTTTTAGGGAAGTATCTCTTCCTTTCATTTTTGTTTTCTGTCCTAAATCTCCAAAACTTTCCAGATAGCATCATCTACTGGAAATGTGTGTCTGTTCACTACTTGTGTAGTAAAGGCTGCATGTCTGAAGCAGATCAAGATAATATTTTTATTAAAAAAGAAAGATTAGTAAAGCATTAGTACTTATCTCCAAGCCTTATTAACAATTAGTACTGGGGAAATAATTTCATATTTTTAAGTATGCAAGGAGGTATGCTTCTAGCTTCTAGTTGTAATAAATCTGCTTTAGATAGGTAAAGAGTCATTACTTAAACAGATTTTATACACATGCAAACATGTTTGTATGTATACATATGTGAGTATAGATGGATGGATAGATATAATAACCAGTATTTGAATTGCATCTATGCTGGTGGATATGTGTGTCTGTCTGTATAAGTTGGGGTTAGGAAATCTTGTGTACATACACACACAGAAATGATATTGTTCAGGATCAATAAATGAACTCATTAAGCAAACATGCAACTTCCTGGGTAAATCTATAAGTTTAACAGGAGAATTTTTTAATGGTCACCATATTGCCAAATAGAAATATTATTTTGTAAATAAACAGGTAGTTTCTTGTTACATGGGTTCATACATTTAAGTATTAATTGTCATTCTATGAAGCATATGTTAGTTTGGGAACTGCTATCTTATTATATTTAAAATAAGAAAGGGGCAAGCATTCAATTTAATAAGAATTTATTAAGCACTAATTATGTGCCAGGCACTGTAATAGGAACAGATGGGACAGACTTTGCTATTAAAAAGCTTACGTTCTAAAGAAGGGAACAACATGTAGACTGATAAATAAATAAACAATATATTCAAAATACAAAGTCATTTTTGGAGAGAGAAGAACTAACACCAGGAATGATCAGGAAAATTTTTTTTGTAGGAGGTAGCAAAGAAGCAAAATTTTCAAGGTACCTTCAAGATTAAAAGATTTTAGATGGTAGGAAATGTAGCAACCTGTAGGGATTACAGAAAGCAGGTCTTATTGGCTGGAATGTAAAGATTCTGGGAAGAATAATATGTAGTCAGTCTTGGAAGACAAGATAGAGTCAGATTCTAAAAAAACATTAAAAGTCCTATATAAATGAGCTCATATTTGATGGTAGGGAAAGTAATGTTAAAGAGCCACTAAAGTTTCTTGAGCAAGAGAATGGCATAGTCAGACCTGTATATGAGGACCATTTTGAATGTAAGTCTGTATTTTTATGTTTATTTTGATATTAACTATCCAAAGAGATATAAAAAAATTATTTTACTAGGTACTTTTAGGATTTAATGTACTTTTCATCTAATACTACTAAAAATAACAATAATGCTCTCTTGCTATTTTTCTTTGCTTTGTACACTCCTGATATATAAATATAAATCTTTTAATAGTTTATTTTGTTTGTTAAAAAAGGGTTTTGTCAAACCTGTAATTTCATAAGTTTATATATATATGCAAACTAATTTTATAAAGATTATATGTTGTAATTTTTTACATTTTAAAAAAACTTAGGAGCAGATGTCTCAAGTATTGGATGCCATGTTTGAAAAGCTGGTAAAAGAAGGAGAGCATGTAATTGATCAAGGAGATGATGGTGACAACTTTTATGTAATTGACAGGTAAGTTATAGCTCTGGCATTACCATTATTTTTTTAACCCTCTATATGAAATCTCATTTTTTAAAGGTCATTTGGCAATCTGGGTTATAGTAGTTGCTAATACTCCTTTATTATCTTATGGTACAAGCAAACAGTCACTAAACAAAATCATACTTATTCTACACAAATAAATAGAATATACTTTTGAGATAGAATCAATTTATTATATATTTATTTGCAGTTTATCAAAAAACCCTCAATTATCAGTCAACCCACAAGCATATCTATCTATATCTATCTATTTACATATATAGATAGATACAGATCAATCTATCTAGATATCTATATCTATTGATATATATCCTGCCACTCAGGAAATATGTTATATTGAGTCAAACTTGTGTGTGTGTGTGTGTGTGTGTGTGTGTGTGAAAACATAGTATATAGGCAAATACAAAGAAATTCCAAAGGGCTTTAGTAGATTTGGAAATCAGGAATGAACCATGTGGGTCTCATGAAAAGAAAGAAACTCAGAAGTCTAAGGAGAGAATGCATTCCAAACAGGAGTGAAGCAAAAGCTAGACTATTGTGTACAAGGAATTGCATATAGGTCAGCCTGAATGGAACATAAATTGTTTAAAGTGAAATGATAGGCAGTAAACCTAGAAAAAACTTTAAATGTCAACCAGAGGAATTTGTTTGTCGTTCTAGAAACAATAGAGAACCTTGGGAATTGTTAGTGTCATAGTCCTGTGCTTTAGGATTATTGTAGTGGTACATTTTTTATTTATTATTTAAGTGACAGTTTACATTTTCATTGCACTTTCTAGTTTGTCACATGTTTAACATACATTATCATATTTTTTTCAGATATTTCTGTGAGATAGATCTTTTTAAGTATTACACTTTCCTACTGATGAGGAAGCGAGGTGTCCATAAAGGTTGTGATGTGCTTAAGGTGACACAGCTAGGTTAATAACAGAGCTGGCAGTGGAGCTGTGAGCTTCTGACTTACTCATTATTTTCAACTCCTTTCCTCCCTCCCCTCCTTTCTCACTTCCTCCCCCCCCCTTTTTTTCCTTTCTTAAGGACCAAATTACTCTCACTTACTGACCAACAGTAGGTTCCAGGTCAAGCCCCATTTGGTCATTGCTTGGGCCCTGATTGCTCAAAGTGAATTGAAGCAATTGTTTCTCTTTTGGTCAGAAACCCTCAGGGGCTTCCCCTCCCAGACTGATTTTTTGGTACTCTGCATCCATTTCTTACCTAGCCTTAATCACTGATTGAACATTATCTCCATCCAACTGAGACTTGCTAAAGACTTAAGCTTAAAAAACCTAAGATCTCCCACTGCTTCCAGGGCCATCTCTAGTTTTCCTGATCTGTGTCATAGCACTGGAACCAGGTGTTTCTGGAGGAGAAGATGAGGCTGGTGGCTTTTCACAGCCCTCCCTCAATTAATCCAATTCACTTGCATGTTAAGGTATCACCTCCATGATGTCATGGTCCTCTTTGAGAATGAAGAAGAAACAATGACAACTATGCAGAAATGTGTCTATTATATCTTGTGTCCCTGTTTCCTATGGTCTTGTTTCTTGATATATACATATACACACATATACATATACCTATACATATATATATATGATATATAGGTAAGGGTAGTAAGTCAATATAAACAAATGGCCATCATTTTATATAATATACTCTTTGGGTTATATCTCCTGTAAAAAATAAGAATTTGCATGATTTCACACTCGTATTTATTAATGTGAGCAATAGTATACATTTCCAAGCTGCCTGGTCCATATTTGGATCAACCCAATGATCTTACAGTCATTAGTAACAATGCACTAATAGACTCAGCTTCAGTCTGACAACTTCTGAGATTTATGGGGTAGCAATAGGAAAATAGTATATGACTTTTTACAGAGTAAGTAATAATAATAATAGCAGTCCTTTATTTGCATAGCACTGTTAACTTTTCAGAGTGTTTTTAATTTCTTTTTGATGTTCAAAATATTCTTAGGAAGTAAGTGTTCAGTTTGGTAATTAAAAAAAACTGAAGTAGAGAGATTCACTTTGTTATATTCACATTGCCTATTAATGACTCGCTCAGCTAAGATGAGAATCAGTTTTCTGGAGTCCTTATTCTAGTTATTTTGATGAGACCATGCTTCATGGATCACCAGTATCAGAGTGTAATATTGTTCTATATGTTTTAACTCAATTACTCACTTCTCTTCTGGTAGTCACTACATTGGCATATGCTACTCTACTCAAAATACAGAAAACTTTGTTTTACTTAAAATACTTTGTTTTACTTCAAAAGAGAAGAATGTGATTATATTTAAATAAATCGGGTAGTATAAATAATTATTCAGCTTTAATTGGCATCTATTAAAGGCTTAGTTGCCAATAAATCGTGAAAACAAATATTATTTGCTTCTCTTTCCTAAACCCTTTTTCTGTCTTATGTGTTCCCTTCTCTTTCTAATTCTCTCTCATCCATAATCCATATTTCCCTGTCTTTTTCTTTTTGGGTATCCCTGAGATTTTTATATTCTTTAGGGAGTAGATACATTTTAGCAAAAGAAATCCTCTCACACCTGCATTTACATATGCTTGAGTAGGTCCTAAAACAGTGTATTCTCCAATAGAATACGGATGTGTGGGAAGACACTCACACACAAAATGTTATTTATATAAATACAGATTGTAGGCTGCACACAGTACCCTAAGACGCAAATTCACTTCTGTTGAATCTTATTTGTATAGAAAAGGGAAGGCAAATTAGAAGATAGGCACAAACAAAAAACCTATAACATAAACAACATCATAATCTCACAGTAGATTAAGCAAGTTTTTTTTTCAGATTCAAGCTTAATCTTCATTTCTAGCCCTTTTTATTTTTGAGGAACCTTGGATGATAAATAGTCTCTCTGACAACTCATACTTTTGCAACATCTTCTAACCACAAAGTTACAATTATATCCATGATCAGATTTGGCTTCTTTTTGTTGTTATTTTTGTCCCCTAAAAAAGTGTTCAATTTCTGGCTCATTGTGCCCCCCAGAAATACTTATCATCCTGTGTGTTTTCTAAAAGTCTGAGGAAATACCCTTGCACTTGACTGGTCCATAATGGGTAAATGCAGAATAATCTCTAACAACTTGGTACCCCTTTAGGTAGTTATAAAATACCATTTAATGTTAGAAAAATGAAAATTTACTCGATAGAATTCTACTCTGTTCTCATTTATTATGATGAGATTTTGCTTATATCATTTTAACTTTAATTTTTATCTAACAGGGGCACCTATGATATTTATGTAAAGTGTGATGGTGTTGGAAGGTGTGTTGGTAACTATGATAATCGTGGAAGCTTTGGTGAATTGGCCTTAATGTACAATACACCCAGAGCAGCTACAATCACTGCTACCTCTCCTGGTGCTCTATGGGGTTTGGTGAGTGGTATTTATTGTGGCTATTATTTGAAAATCTGTTTAATCATCATTATCTGTGAATAATAGATTTTAGGGCAGTTTAGGAGGTGCAGTGGATAGAGCTCTGGGCTTGGAGTCAGGAAGACTTGACCTTGTTTGCATATTTCCTCATCTATAAAATAAGCCAGAGAAGGGAATAGCAAATCATTCCAGGTAACCCTAAATAGGATCACAGTAAGTCAGACACAACTGGACAACAGCAAAGTTATTAGTGTTTTCTCCTGCCTCAAATTATCAGATAAATATTATTTGGGCAGCTAGGTACTACAGGGGATAGTATGAATAATTATTCAGTTTTAACTGGTATCTATGAAAGGTTTAGTTGCCAATAAATTATGAATACAAATAATATTCACTTTTCTTTCCAACCATCCTTTTTTCTGTTTTACATGTTCCCTTTTCTTTTTAATCCTTTCTCGTCCATATTTTCCTGGCTTTTACTTTTCAGGTATCTCTGGGATTTTTATTTTCTTTAGGAAGTAAATAGATTTTAGCAAAAGAAATCCTCTCATACTTTCATTTACATATACTCAAATAGGTCCTAAAACGGTGTACTCTCCAATAGAATACAGATGTGTGAGAAGACACTCACACACACAAAATGTATTATATAAATATAGATTGTAGACTGCACAAACAACCTAATATGCAAATTCACTTCTGTTGAATCTTATTTGGTTTAACCTAAATATTTTTAATACCCTCATGGCCCATGCACTCTAAGCCCCTCATCACCCTTCTTGTCCATCTGTGGACCTTATTAATATCCTTCCTAAAATGTAGTGCTCTGAACTAAACTAAGAATTCCAAATATGATGTGACCAAAGTTCAAATTCAGAAAAACTTCCCACCATCATTCTTTACAGGATTCCTCTATTAATGAAGTTTAAGAATGTATTAGCATTTTTGATTGGTTCATTATTCTATCAATTCGTACTGAGTTTGCAATCCACTAAAATCCTTAGGTCTTTATCATTAATTTCTAACCCTCCTTGCCTCGTCAGCTCTGCTACCTGGGTCACTCGCCTGTTGTAGATAGGTTTCTCACCCTTAAGGGAGTTGGACCAGATTATCTTTCAAGTCTTTTCCAACTTTAAATCTATATTCTTATATATCTAAATCTGATCTTGTACTTGAAAAAATTTTTTGAACACAAAAACATCTTTACATTTATTTCTTTTCAGTGGCATTTCAATAAATGTGGTACAAAAGTCTAACCTTTATAAACCTTGGAATTCTGATTCTATCACACAATGTGCTAACTGCCCCTCATTTATTTTGAATCTATATATTAATCACTTAATAATATTTAATGATCACCTCCTCAATAAGACATAGCATCATTAGATACCAGCCTAGGTGGTGAAGTAGATACATACTATTAAATAGAAATCCTCTTGTAGACATTTAGTAGTTGTGTGAGCCTCGACAAGGGCATTTAGCCTTTCTGTGTCTGATTTCCTCTGAGTGTACAGGGGAGCTTTCTCTCAGCTCTAAATCTATCCATCTGTCATCCTAGGTTGGTGAGATGAATTATCTACCCTAACATCTCCCCTTACTTTATATTCTCCTTACCTATCCCCACATTCACAGTTGGGATCCATCTGGACACACCCTCTTTGGGCAACATTCCATGCTCCTAAATAATTGCTTCCCTCTAACATTCATGTCATTCCCCTACCCAGTGCTTCCCATTTCCTCTGTGCCCTTAGTGATATAAGAAAGTTTGTCAAAAGAATTCAAAATGCTGTTCAAAGTGTTGATATTTGAAAAGAAATAGGTCTTAGAAAAGAGTTTTAAATAAAAAATAGTAGGCAATTTAGGCTGTGGAGCATTGGATTAAGGAAATGTTTCTAGGAAAAGTTCCCTCACTCATGCTTTTCAAATCCTACCTAGAAGGCAGTTCTCCCTACACATCAGGCCTGCCTCTGTCCAGCATGTATTTTGAGGGCAGTGTTTACATTTTTCTTGAAATTTAGATGAAGTTATAAAGGATTGCTTCTCTGATAGTTTCTAAAAATTCTTATTTTTGAGGAATGTAGATATTCTGTTCCTTACTAGGACACAATTGATTACAATTCTTAATAAATGATTTCTTGAAATTCCAACCATTATTTTAAATTATAGAAGAAAAATTGAGCCTACATAATGGGAGAAAGGACATCATAATCTCAAACCTGCTTTAAATATTAAATAGATTTTGAAAAGAAATTGAGGCAGATAGTTTTCATTTTTTTCAAGCTGGTAAAATAGTCTGGAGAAAATAATGCTAATAGTATAAGAAGTCTAATCATTGGAATAAGTATGAAAACAGAGACAAGGAAATCTCTTTCATTTAATCAATGGGACCAGATTTGTTTTGAAGGTAGGTTTTCTCCTCAGGGGAAAATTTTCAACTCTGTTGAAAATTTTAACTGAATAGCAAATTTAGAAATATTTTTGCATGTCTTCACATGTATAATGGGTATCATGTTGCTTGTTTTCTCAATTGGGGGGAAGGCCTGGAGAAAAAAGAATTTAGAACTCAGTTTTTTTAAGGAAACTTTGACTATTAAGGATAACCATTCCCTGTTCTATGTGCTAGGCATTTCCAGAGAAGTACTTTTTCCAGCCCCTAGAATATCATGTAGGCAAGTAATAGTCATACATGTAAAATATGTGCTTTTATGGGTATAGATATATATTTTATGTCAGTTGCAAATCATTTATGATAACTACCTCTGTGTAGTGTACAAAGCATTAAATCTTTTTAAATAACCAAAAGTAATCAGTGTGTAATGCCAGAGAAACTGAGGCAAGACAGAGATTAATTTTTAATATTTTAATAGTGGAGACAGGACTCATGTCCAAAAGATGTTTGACCCTTAGCAATTAAGGCACAGACCATTTCTACCTAAGTAAGGAAGATAAGGAGGGGGCAAGGATACTGAGTGGGGGAAAAAACATAATTCCAGGGAAGGATCATAACTTAGTCCTGACAGGATGGGGGTCAAGATAAGAAGGTCGAGGGTAGGAGACAACGAGGTGACAGGCAATAGCCAAAAGGAGGGGAAATCATCCCAGCAGGCATTTGAGAGAAGCCACCTGGAGTTTTATGACTCTATGGTTTTTCAGGGCTTCCAATCCTAATGTCAAGGAACCAAGGAGTGGGGCTATGATAATTTCATTCAGGGCATAATAATTCAAAGAAACTGAGGCATTGCAAATAGTGGATGTTGTTTTCTCAAGAAATTCACATTTAAAAAATAGAATTTTTCATTTAAAATTGAAAGTCAAGACTAGAACAGAAATGATGGCAATTTCGTCAAGGAGAACCTGTATGGAAAAAAAAATAACCTGTGCAATAAAACAAAAATTTGGAAATTATTAATAGCAATTCATTAACTGATCTCAAATGCTAAGATACTATTTTATAGAGTGAGTCCATTTGTAAAATGACCAGAGTCCACAGCATCTAGCTGAGAATTTTTGGGAAAAAAATTAATATGATGAATATTTTGAACTCTGCAAGCTGTGGGTCACTGGTATCTTGTCTCCCAGGACTCAAACCATTTCAGAGCCAGTTTGATTTGTGAGCTACATCTTTGGTATAATTTTTGTGCCATAACAATAATTTATTTATTAGTTGAGTTAATGCATATCTAAGGTAGATAAAGAGGTTCGTGGATCTAAAGCAGAAAAGAACTGCAGAAGCCATCTTGTCCAGCTCCCTGCTTTCTTTCATAAATGAGCGAAGTGAGACCCAAGGAGGGTAAGTGCTTGCACCAAAGTCATACGGGTCACAAACATTCAGAACCCAGGCTTCTGACTTCAAATTCAGTGCTCTTTTACATAACTAATAGATACTTGGTTTTATTTTAAAATTTAAGTAACACTTTGAGAAATTTGTTCATAGCAAGTAAAATTCATAGCAAAATATTTTTGAAGAATTGTTTTTAATTATTGTTGGTTTTCCCCCATCATTTATTTTATGTGTGGTTCTACAGTTTGAAGATTTTATGATGTAAATAAAAAGAACTCTGACCCTTCCACCTCTGAGAGCTGTGATCCTATGGTGAAACATTGGAAGGCCCTATCCTGAAAGGTTGTAATTTCTGTGCCCCTAGAAGTCTTAAAATAAAAAAATAAAATTTTCTTAGTCTTGTAATAAAGGCAGGGAACTGGAAAGATGACTTCTAAATGCCTTATGAATCCAACTTCAGCTTTCTGTGGCCAATGTGATTTTTTTTTAAGTTTAACAACGCCCCCTAGTGGTAAATTAATATTTTCAATAAAATTCAAATGTACGCATGTATGTGTGTCTAGCAACAAAAGCTAACTGGCATTAAATTATCTAGAAGTTCATAATATCTTTGTCTTACAACTCAGAGAAACTGGGTTCATTTTAGAGTATGGTCTGCTGCTCATTAGAAAGAAACTAATGCTATACATTTAAGTAGATTAAACTATCTTATTTTTGTCTTTGTCACTCATTTTTTCCATTGCTCTGTGTCATATTTTGCTTTTTAGGACAGGGTAACCTTCCGGAGGATAATTGTAAAAAACAATGCCAAAAAAAGAAAAATGTATGAAAGTTTTATCGAGTCACTACCATTTCTTAAATCTCTAGAAGTAAGTGTTTTTTTTTTCTATTAATAGTATTTTAAGATTTATTTTTAACTTGTTTGATATAGAAATTGAACCTATTTGTGCTTAAAATTTCTTGTAGAAGACCAGTGTATATAACATTTTTAATTCCAAAGGATCAGAACCCTAGGTGTAAGTTACACTGATGACTTAATTGTTAAACCTATTTAACAATTACCATTATTATCTACAATTGTTTGATGTTATTTTAAATGCCCACAAAATCTTGGAGAAGATCTATAGTAAATTTATAATTGAATTCTTCTTTCAGGAAATTCATTGTCTAAAAGAAAAACAAAAAAATTTACACTAAAAAGTTACAAAAATACAGAGCTGTTTACAGAGTTTCATGTAAATAAAGTGTTTTCATCTAGGGGTAGAAGCCCAAGGACTTGTGCTGGGGTCCCCTAAAGTGTCCCTTTAGAATTTCCACTCCTGCAGAAGTATAATGTGAAAGAACACCATTTTCTTTCTCAAATTATAAGCAAATGACCTAAAATACATGCCATAATGACTGTTCTTGTTCTGTAGTGTAGTTCTGTTATTCAGGGGACTTGGCCTTGCTATACAGCTCTCTGTCACTTTTCCACAGCTCACATTCCCTTGATGCTTACCTACTTGTAATTCATCACAAAAATATGACAAACCGCTCTGAACCACATAGAACAAGAGGAAGTCTCAGTCTTTTATTTTCATACATTTATATCTTCTTCCCCTACACTTAAAAGTGTGTGATCTTAATGATCTCTTCTCCACAGAGTATTTTGAGAGGATCCATTTGTATCCCAACTTAACTTTTGTTTTCTTCAATTTTTGAATGATCTTGTTCTCACTTTTTCCTGATCCTTACAGGGTGATTCTTTATTGGTTTAGTTCAGTTCTATTTGGTTAATATCCATCAAGTAGCTACTTTTGTACAAGGTACTATGCTAAACCTTGAAGATACAAAGGGAAAAAAGAAATAATCTCTGTCTTATAGGAGTTTACTATTTTTTATTTTTTTTATTTTTTTCCATTCTTTTTTTATTAAAGTTTTTTATTTGCAAAACATATGTATGTGTAATTTTTCAGAAAAAAATTTCAGCAAAAAAAATTTTCTTGCAAAGCAAGAAATAAATAGATAGAATAGATAAATTGTAGATAAATATAAAAAATAGATAAATAAATAAATAGAAAAAAAAGAAATAAAGTTTCCCTTACAAATTTTCCCCCCTACTCCTACCCCCTTCCCTAGATGGAAGGAAGTCTAATACATGTTAATTATGTTAAAATACTTGACAAATCAAATATATGTATACATATTTCCACCCTTATCATTGTTGTGCAAGAAAAATTGGATCTACAAGAAAGGAGTTTAGAACTTCTCACAGAAATTCCCTCTATCCCAATAATATAAGTGCTTCTTGTTAAATACTTAATGGATGCTTCATTATATACTGTCCTTTGTTTACAAAAAAAAAATGAATCAGTACTGTATGCAATTTGAGTTGGGTTAGTTGTTTTTTTTTAGATTGCTGTTAGGAATGTATAGATTCTTTTTCTTTAGATTCTTTTAGGATCAGTGACATGTAAAAGATCTAATTTATACCTTGGACCTTAGAATTGCATTGAATCATCTAGTTGAAAAGAATCAAGTCCATCACAGTTGATCATCACATAGTCTTGTTGTTACTGTGTACAATGTTCTCTTGATTCTGCTCACTTCACTTAGCATCAGTTCATGCAAGTCTTTCTGGCTTTTCTGAAATCAGCAAAAAGAGCAAAAGATTGATCTTGACAAACTTTGGCTTTATTCACAATGTGGTCCAGCTGAAATTTTTTTTAAAAAGACTTTTTACAAATCTTGTTTTTTCTCACTTTGTAATGCTCTGGGAGAAACTGAGGCAGTACTACAGATTGAAGATTGGTTAATATTGTATTGATGGTAATGGAGAGTTTAGAATCCATAGCCATGGATGGGACTGAATGGGACTCCTGATTCAAAGCACCTGGAGTGTTAGTCCTGGAGAGTTAGACTGGCAGCCATTAGCCAGCCATCTGGATCTCAGAGTATCCAGCAATTAGTGAGTTTGCTCCAAGGATTCTCATAAGGCTTCAGCATTCAGGGGAACAAAGAGCTCAAGAGGCAGAAGGAGGGGGAGGGCACTGGGGGGATTGGAGTTCCAGGAAAGGACTATCAATTCAGTTCTGACAGGTTGGGGGAATGGAGGAAGGATCATAAATTCTGATAAGTTTGGGAAGAAGCTAGGAGCCACTGAGTCTGAAGCCAAAAGATAAGGGGGATGTCCAGGTATTTGAGATGGGCCATCTGGAGTTTTATGACTCTTTGGAAGCCAGTGGCCATTACTCTGCAGCCCAATTATCTCTGACTGGTCAGAAGGGGGGTTTGCTACTGAGGCAGAACAATTAAGGGAAACTGAGACAGAACAATTGGGGAAACTGAGACATGGAACTGTGGCACAACATTCCACACTCTCTCTCCTGAATATTCACATCATTGAATCACCTTCCCCCAGATACCTGGAAGGTTTCAGCACCATGATTTTGACCGACACCAGGAGCAGATAAACCAAAATAAAACTAGAAAAGGTGCAAGGACCCACGCTGAAGGCAAGTCTCTCCCTGAGAGTCCCAGAGCTGTTTAACAGTCTTCCATAGTCCTCCCTGCTGCAAGCTTGTCAGGTCCTCTGCAGTTCTGGAGCACCATCTCAGCTAGGGAACCCAGTTTGAGATGTGCAGTTCAATGTTAGTTTGTGCATGCAGCCTCTGCTTGCAGAGGGAGCAGCAGTGCCCAAAGCAGCTGTGCTAGCCCCTCCAGGAGGGACACTTCAGGACCCTCAGAGACTCTAAGGGGGAAGGGAGGCCCGAAATTGCTCCACCTGTCCCAGCTCAGAAGGACAGACAGACTAGGGAACACTGCTACAGAGAGGATCCAGATTTCTGAACAGAGTTATCAGAGTGTGCACAGTTGGACCATCAAGGCAGGCAAACCACGAACTTTCAGAGGCATAATAAACAAACTGCAACATCCTTGGAGGATGCTGAAATACTGATTAAGGAACTTGGGTTACAGGACTGGAGAAGTGGATCAGAGAGACTGCCAGGAATCAGAAAATCGTCCCAGGAGCTGAGTCTGCCAGGGCAATTCCAACAGAATAAGGGGTTCAAAGTTAAAGCATAACCAGCAATCTCAGTCCAGTTGGGGTTTAAATAATAAACCAAGCATGCAGAAAAAAAATGAAAAAGGACTGCTGGAAGGGCTTCTGATTTAAACTGGTGGATTGGGAGTGGAGTAGAAGTGCCTAAGGCCAAGTGAATAGGAAGCTAGGGGCACCAGTGGTTCCCATTTTTTCAAGTATTTTTGGGAAAAATCCACTAGTTTTCCTGGTTCCTATCTCTTATTCTCCCCACTTTTTTTCCACCTAAGGAATCATCCAAGGAAGAGTAAATAGGGCTCTAGTTGTCAAGTCATCTCATATAACAGACTAGTGTAATAAGGGTTTTCCACTCTGGAACTCAAGATCCCTCACACAAACTACCCATTACAGTAACAGTCACTCAAAATCTTAACCTAACATTTTCCATCCTTAAATCCAAAATACAAGCAATAGGGACCCAATTAGGGTTGTACAGTAATACACAGTCATAGAGGACCCAATCAGGATGGTATGGTAATATACAATCATAGGGTACCCAAGTAGGATTGTATGGTAATACACAGTCATAGGGGACCCAAGCAGGATAATACAGTAACACACAGTCAGAGTTTAACAGTCATTCATCAGCCACCCTCAGTTCCCCCCAAATCAATGAGGCACAATGTCCATTAGGAGCAGGGGCAATGTCTCTTTAAAAAGCTGCTTCATGACCAGAGAGGGGCGAATCGAACTTCTTTTACAAGGAGGGGGTTGGGTGTGGTGAAAGCAGGCAGTGATCTGATTAAGAAGCAGGTTCACAAGGACTGCTACAAAATGTGGAGAAGCCAGTACAGATGTGCCAGCAGCTTTCCATGTAAAGAGACAAGTTTGTCTCACTGGACAGACAAACGACTGTCAGCTGTAGTTCCCATAAACAAAAAGCAGTTAGGTCTCAGACAACTGTGCCAATTGTCCTCTCATTATTTAGAAACCTTTAAAGACCAGAATACCTACAGACACAAATATCTAGTAATAGATAGCTGGCCAGGCTAAATATTCATGTGCCTAAGTATAATGATTACATATAACCAGATTGGAAACAGCAAGGTATGATATAATTAAATTGCATCAATGATTCCCATTGACTACTGCTCTGATCATAGAAATTAGTTACAGGAGGAAAAACAGGGACATGACTATACCATAATATAATCAGTCAAAACTGATTCTTCAGCACATATAGGACACAAGATAAAATAACTAACTCAGTTTTACTCCAGATAATTGTCTCAGTAACTTATAGAAAGTGGAACTGTAAAACTCCTAAATAATATTAACTACCAGCCCAAGAAGTTTTACCTCCAATAACAAATCCCATTAATCAAAGCTTCAGAAGAATTTTAAATAGACATTTACCATGACCTTATATTGGTAACAGTAAGAGATTTGCCCCATGAACTTTCTGGGACTTATCTTTCATATCTAAGTAGATGTTTCATAAGGTGAACATTGCAGATCATTTTGCTTTTAAAATACCCAATACATAAAAAAATTCTAAATTGCCTATTGTCCAGAACAGAAACTTTCAAAGGGCCAAATTCGAAAACTACTATTCTTAGAGTACTTCTAGATAATGAATACAATTTTAAGATGACTCAACACAATCAATTAAAACTCATACAGACTATCCTAATTCCATGTAAAAGAATCTGAAAGATTTTTTTTTTTGCTTTTTTGCTGAGGCAATCAGGGTTAAATGACTTGCCCAGAGTCACACATCTAGGAAGTGTTAAGTGACTGAGGTCAGATTTGAACTCAGGACTTCCTGACTTCAGGGTAGGTGCTCCATCCACTGTCCCACCTAGCTGCCCCCAATCTGAAAGATTCTTTAAAAATATCAATTAAACCTTTTGAAATAACCCTAGGAAATTATAGATCACATTTGTTATCATATTCCTTAAACAAGAAAACAATCATGCACCTAAATAAACAAATATTCAGTCAATTAACACCATGTAAAAGTGAGCTGTCCCTTTTTAAAAAAAAAAAACTCTCTGTTTCCTTTTTAAAGAAGCAGCCAAAAGTGGTGGGTGGGGGAAGGGAGGTGAGTTAAATCTTCACCTTTGAAAAAGAACCTTCCCGTTTCTCCCTCCCCCACTCAACTTTTTTCAACTTGACTCTTCTCCATTTCCAAATTGCTTTTTTCTTCTTTCTTCACTTCCTCTTCTCTTTCTTGCTGCATGCCTTTTCCTTCTCTCTCTCTCCTCCCAAATACTTTTCTGATACTATCTCCTTCTCCTTTGTCTCTCAATTCCTTATCCCATTCATATAAAATCATCTCTTTCCTCCTTTCTTTTTCTTTTCCTTTCCTTTAAAACTTTCATTATTCACAATATAGTGAACAGCTAAATAATTCCATAAAACTCACATGTTCAAAATTAAATTTGACAAAATTTAAAGCATGACTTATAATGTTTACCAATTACCCAGTATGTTTCAGAAGATAGCATAAGTTAGCAGGCCTTCTTTTTAAACAAGCTATTATTAAACTGAATCAAATCAAATACAGCTTTTAGAAATTTTTCTTTTCTTTCAGAATATTGAATCATTAAAACTGAAACATACTGGGTAATTGGTAAACAAAACTATATACCCTTTGATCCAGCAATGTCTCTACTGGACTTATATCCCAAAGAGATCTTAAAGAAGGGAAAGGAACTGTGCAAAAATTTTTGTAGCAGCCCTTTTTGTAATGGCAAGGAACTAGAAATTGAGTGGATGTCCATCAGTTGGGGAATGGCTGAATAAACTATAGCATATAACTGTAATGGAATATTATTTTATAAGAAACGATGAACAGACTGATTTCAGAAAAGCCTAGAAAGATTTATATGAACTGATGCTAATTGAAGTGAGCAGAATCAAGAGAATAATGTATACAGAAACATGTTTGTGATGATCAACTGTGTTGGACTTTGCTCTTTTCAACTAGGTGATTAACTGCAATTCTAATAGACTTGGGATGGAAAGTACCATCTGCATCCAGAGACAGAATTATGGAGACTGAATATGGATCAAAGCATAGTATTTTCAACTTTTTGTTGCTATTGTTTGCTTGTGTTTTTTTTTCTTTTTCATATTTTTTCCTTTTTGTTCTGATTTTTCTTACACAGCATGACGAATATGTAAATATATTTAGAAGAATTGCACTTGTTTAACCTATGTCAGATTGCTTGTTTTCTTGGGAAAAGGGGAATGGGGAGAGAGAAAAAAATTTAGAACACAAGGTTTTGCAAAGGTGAATGTTGAAAACTATCTTTGCATGTATTTGAAAAAATAAAAAGCTATTAAAAAAAAGGGATAATGCCCTTTAGCTATTGATGGAAGTCATGATACCATATAAATGAGCTAAATGGGTATCTTAATGTACTTAATATGGTTCTGATTAATGAAGGTCAGCAGCAGAGGTATTAGAGAAGATCAAGTAGTTTGCTTTATAATAATTCTCTCTCCTCTTTCCACCCTCCCACCCCCAAATATTTTATTTCCCATTTTCCATTGTTAAAACTGCCATTCAAGACCCTCCTTTTCTTCTCATTGGAACTCAAACTGGGCCCCTATTATCTTGGGTTTTGATAAATGAATCTCAAAACCAGACTACCATGAAACTTCCCAGTCATTTTCCAAACCCTTTCTCTTCCTTTTTTCCTTCCAATTCTGGTTTCTTTTTATATATTGTCTTCCCTGCTAGAACATAATCCCCTTAAGAACAAGGACTATCTTGCTTGGTTTATTTTTTTGTTTGTTTTGTTTTGTTTTGTTTTGTTTTGTTTTGTTTTTTGGTATCTCCAGTACTTAGAACAGTGATGATTACATAGTTAGGCCTTTATTTATTATGAACTTGGAAGGAAATCAAAGTATAGTTATTACTACTTCTGATTGACTATATACATACATATATGTGTGTGTGTATGTGTGTGTGTATGGCTCAGTTGACATTTTAGAGGACAAGGCAAATACCTTTAAAGTCCACAGGGTTATCAACTCCATCCATTTGGGGGATTGATTATCTTCTTATCTCAGAGTCTCAGTGAGTCATATGCACATGGTCAGCTAGCTGGAAGCTGGAAGGACATCTTTGTGCATACCATATTCTAATAAAGCTAATAATGCTGGTTTTTAATGCTTCTTTCTCAAATTATACAGGATTTTTAATAAAAATTTTATTACAAAGTACATTTGTATAAATCAATTTATTTTTTGATACGTATGGTAATTAAATTGACCATTACTATGTTTTTCAGTAAAAATGGATACATCAAAAATATAATGTTCAGATTGAGTATTCCTAATAATTAATAACACCTTTTTTCTTTCATGCAGGTCGCAGAACGTCTGAAAGTGGTTGATGTGATAGGCACCAAAGTATACAAAGATGGAGAACAAATTATTGCTCAGGTATGGCATTTATCATGTATTTTAATTATATATCACTTTCAAATAACAATAGTTGGGAAAGCTAAATGGAGCAATAAATACAGTATCAACCCTGTAGATAGGAGGACTTGAGTTCAAATCCAGGCTCAGATACTTACCATTTACCAGCTGTGTGACTCTGAGCAAGTCATTTAACCCCAAATTGCCTCACCAAAACAAACAGTAATGGTTCTGGGTTTTTTGTTGTTCTTTTTTTTAATAAATATCATTGAATGAATTGGAAAAAAAGTCATTTCCGCCAAAATTATTACCAACTTTTAGCACTTTTGGTGAACTTTTTTTTTACCTTTAAGGAATCATTCTAAATTACATTTAGCTTTTCAAACTTTTAAAACTATTTTCCACTGGACTCAGAGAAAAGAAGATACTGTTTTGAATATCCTAAATGGCTTAACATAAAGAGACATATCAAAATGTCTCATCTTCTTGATGGGATCAATATATCAAGTGGTCTAATTGTTTTAAGTGACCTTTAAACATGCAAAGTTCCAGATTTTATTTGTATATGGGTACTTGAAGTTGGCTAGAAGGAATACCATATTAGTTTGAGAGAGATACAGAAGATGTCTGATTTATTCCCACCAAATTGATAAATTAGAGAAGAGTTTAAGAAACCAGTGATTTGCTTGGCTATGGGTTAATTCTTCTTTCTTCCAATACTTGAAACTTCAACACAGAAATTCCCATGCAAACCTTATCTCCTAGATAATAAAAATGAGAGGTTCTACATCTGCTTCTGGCTTTTCTTTAGATGGTGCTTGACTTCTTGGTCATGGACATGTTTGTAAGTCTTATTTTATATAAATCTTAACCCAAGGATTAGGTTATTTTGTGACATAGTTTATTATTAACTATATTGTAAAGCAAATTGGAATAGCTATTTATTTACATTAAAATATAATAGAAAGATCTGAAAAAAAAACCTGTTTCCAATAATATTTTGAGAAACTCAGAAATCCTGAAAAGGAACAAGGCAATTTGACTGACGTTGGTTTATGAGCTTTGGTCATATGTATACAAATTACTAAAGAAGCAATAGAAATGAATTAAGCATCTACAAAATCCCTTTAAACCATAGGCAACAGATGACATAGGGGAAATTATTATTAGTGGGTTTTTTTAATTAATGCCTTTTTTGTAACATTAATGTTTTAATATATGCTTCCCCAGTTTTCCCTAATCAGCAAGCCTTCTCATGTGGCCAAAGAAAAAAATTCAGCTTAATTAGATTTTTTTAAATTGATCATATTTAGCAGCATATGTACCAACATTCCACACCCTAGTTCTTCATTGAAAGAAGTTTATTTTTTCATTTCTTCTCTGGTAAAGCTTGGTCATTATAGTTGCATAGACTCATTTTGACTTCATTGTTCTTTATATTGTTTTGATCACTGTGCATATTTTTCCCCTGCTGAACTTACTCTGCATTAATTTGTGCAGAAAATTATAGGACTTCTTTCCCAAAGTCAAATAAATACTTTTAACACAAGTTCTGTAGTGCATCACAGTATATATGTTATAGTGGAAAGGAATGTTGACTTAGAAGTTCTTGCATTTAACTTTCTGTAAGACCCTGGGAATGTCTTTTAACATTTCTGAGCCCATTTCCTTATCTGTAAAATGAAGGGGTTGGACTGAATGATTTCTAAGGTCCTTTTCAGTTTTAAATACTTTGACCCTATAAAGAGCTGAACAGAATCATATGTAACTAGGGATCTGCTGGTAAATGTTTAACAACTGGCTTTCTGGAAGAAAAAATGGATAAATGGATTATTAACATTTTCTCCATTGTTTTCTCAAATCTAGACAAACAACAAAACAGTAATCAAAGCTCTGATTTATAGCATTTGCCAATTTCTGAGGTGTTAAATGCTCACATTCAAAATTTAACAATTGCTGTTTGTGAGGCAGTTTGAGTTGATTCCAGCACACTCCTGCTTATGACCCAAAGTAATATTGCCAGATTTTAAATTTTAAATAGGTGTTGCCCAGGCTAAAATTTAGACAGAATTATTGCACCACATGTATTCAGAGGTTTATCCAAGGCTGGATAAAGGGTCAGCCTTGGAGCCAAGAATGACTAGAGTTCAAATCTTACTTTTGAGACATGTACTGACTTCATGACCTTAGTCATGGCATTTAATCCTTCAGTGGCCCAGGCTGTGCTCTAAAACTATAAATGAAGGCTGGGATGCTGAGCTTCATCAGTGGAGAGAGATTTCACACCAGAAATTGCCTGCAACAGTGAAGTCATAGATCTATAATACATATGCACATATGCACATACATATGCATACATATATGTATAATAGAATAAATAAGTTAATGAATGGAAATGGAAATAAATATATACATAGATATACATACTGAAGGAGATGGAGATATATTAGTATAATAGAAAGATGCTTGTATGTTGGGGACAAAACAGAAGAGTTCAAAAAATTATGCCAATATTTTTATAATGTAATTGACTGCTTCTCTTGCCAAGAAAAAAAAAAGGTTGCTCATTTTATTGTTGTTTCTTCTTCTTTTTTTTTTTTTTTTTTTTTTTTGCAAAAAGGTGATCTTTATTCATAAATTGTTTAAAGGTTAAAATAAGCAATTGGTTAGAAGAGAGCTTGAATTTTGTCTGGATTTTTTTTCCCCTATAGGGAGATTCAGCTGATTCTTTTTTCATTATAGAATCTGGAGAAGTGAAAATATCTATGAAAAGGAAGGTAAGATTCCTTACCCCACTGAAATCAATATAACAACATACAGAACCCTAGTCTAGATTTTCTTTTCATATTTATGTTAGAGTTTAAATTATTTTAAAGCAATTGAATAAATATTTAATGCTTTTCCAGAATAAACAGGAAGTCGAAGAGAATGGTGCCATTGAAATTGCTCGATATTCCAGAGGGCAGTATTTTGGAGAGCTTGCCCTGGTGACAAACAAGCCCCGAGCAGCTTCAGCTCATGCCATTGGAACTGTCAAATGTTTAGGTATTTAATTCAAGTATAATTCAATTGGTTCAAATAATATCTATTATTTGACACAGATAATTTTATTAGACCTGTAGGTTGAATGTTTTCCATTGAAAGCTTGTTTCTTTTTTATTGGAAGAAGTTATATCAGTTTGACCTTTTCTGTATTACATAGTCTACAGCCCAGCTTCTTAAACTATGATTTGCAACCCCATGTGAAGTCTCATAACTGAATATAGGAGTCACAAAATTATGATTTGTACTCAAGAAATGTTTTATTTGCATACCTATTTTATATACCTGGAATCATGTAAAAATTTGTAGGGTAAAAAGGGATCTCAAGTGAAAAAACCTAAAAAAAGACCTTTTCTAAAGCATGAAGAAATGAAAAGATGGCATATTTTAGTGGTTAGAATATCAGTATAGCATAGAATACCATTTTTGGTCTTTAATCAGCAATTAATTTTTTTTAATGGTTTTCTGCTCTGGATCTCATGGAATTATAAAGAGAACTAAGACATTACTTGTAAATTGCTTTGAGATTCTGTGATCAAAGAATAATCATTTATGAATTAGTGAATCACTTATTAGGTATTTATTGAGTGCTTAGCACTAGGGATACAAACAGAAAAGGAAGATCTTCCCTGCTTTCCAGGAGCTCCCATTCTAATGGTTTCATCACATCTGGTATGTTTCAAATGGAAGTCAGATGGAAAAATCCTATCATTCTTTGAGTGCAGCAGCAGATATCTCGCCTTTAATGTCCTTTCCCCTGATAAAAATCATCCAGTTTTCTAATGCAGAACTTTTTTTCTGGATCTTTGATAAGCAAGGCTCCTCTTCTATCTTCTTCATGATATTAAGTACCTATTAAATGCTAAGCATATATGCTAAGTGATGGGAATAAAAAATGAAAAACTTCTCACAAAGAATTTATATTCTAGTGAGGAAATAGCAAATGCATATGTTAGAGATAGATTAAATATAAACACAGTGGTTGGGGAGTAAGAATACTAGCAGTTAGATCAGTAAAAGCTGCATGCAGAAAGTGTTTATGGAGAAGAAGCTTTCAGTGAGACAAAGATGAGGAGGGAATGTGTTCCAGAGGACAGCCGGTACAAAGGTTTGAAACAGGAGATGGAGTGTCATGTGGGAGGCTCAGGGAGATGCCAGTTTGGCAATCAGAGTGCAGGAGGGTAAGTCCCATGAATCTGGAAAGATAGATTGGGGCCAGGCTGTGAAGAGACTTTAAAAATGAAAGGAGGATTATATTTAATCCTAAAGTGAACCCCTGGCATTTATTGACAGGAGAGAGAGTATGTGACATAGTCAGATCTCTGCTTAAGAAAAATCACTTTGGCAGCTATGTAGAGGATAGACTGGAGTGGGAAGACTTAAGTCAGTGAGACCAATTAGGAAGCCACTGCAAATAATCTCTGGGAAAGGTGATGAGACCCAAGCTAAAGGGCTAGCTATGGGAGTAGAGGGCAGGGATTCGACACAGAAAATGTGGAGCTAGAAGCAGCAAGATTTGGTCATTGGTGATGAAAGCTCAAATGACTACAGTGTCGGGAAGAAAAGTTTTAGATTTATCAAAATTATGTGTGTGTGTATGTGTATGTTGTTATCATGTTTGCATATTCTTAGGCATTAATTACTGACTTTATTACCTTCTTTTTAATTTCCTATACCAGTTAGTGACTCAGCAAATGCCATTTTGAACAAAGATTTTGATTTTTTTTTATTTTTGTGTCCAAAATTAGTTATTTAAAGTATTGAAATAAGTGAATTTAGGAATACTCTTAAATCTTTCCTTATTACAATAAATGGCTGTTGACTGGTTTGTCATATTACATAAATGGTTGTATAATGTGTGTTTTTGTATATATTGGCTATGCATTCATGTATTTCCTGCCAGTGTTAAAAATTTGCAAATAATAGTTTCTTTTTTTCTTCTTCTTCCTCTTGCTCTGATCAATCCTAGCCATGGACGTACAAGCATTTGAAAGGCTTTTGGGACCCTGCATGGAAATTATGAAAAGGAACATTGCAAACTATGAAGAACAGTTAGTTGCTTTATTTGGAACAAATATGGACATTGTTGATTCCACAGCATGAAGGACAAATATCATTTGACAAGAGCTAATATCACAGAACAGCACAGTAGTGGTTGCCCACTGAAAATGTGTCTATATTTGTTGTAGATGCTGAGCATTTCCTATTATTTCAAATTTTATTTTGCTTTTTTTACATAACATTGTAACGTATCAGTAAACAAAATAGTGATTTCATAGATAATAGGTTTTACCTGCCATTCGGAAAGAATGGATTTTAAGAAATCATTATGTTGGTTAAATTAGTTTCTACTCTACAAAATTATTAAGATTTGCTGAAAAGTTTGCTAATGATTGTGGCATCTTAGAAATATTAGTACATACAAAGTTAGTAAAATATTCATAGTTCTGGGGATATAAAAATGGGTTCATTCTGGTGGGTTCAAATTATTATGCTGAAGTCAAAAAGAAACTCGGAAGCCGATATAGTTGTAAAGCATGACATTACATTCTTTCTAAAAAGTCTATATATGGTGTCTGTTTTCATCTTTTTTATTTTCTGGCTTGATGCAGCATAAAACTCCACATGCAATGTTAAGCCCTAATATATTTTTGCAATAAATTACATTTTGCCTAATTTGGCATAATGTCAATAGCTTATACATTCCACTGGTTTAAGAACTGGCAATCCAAACATTTTTTTAATAAGGAAAAAAAAAGCCTTTTTTAGATGAAGAGTAATTGTCACATTTTTTTAAGCAACCCTTTTCTTCCTTCCTTCTTGTTTTATAATTTATAATTCCTACTATTTTTCACCTTTTAAAAAATATAAGGCTTGTTTTAGACTTTAATGTCCATCCTTTCATAGCAGATTTTGGTTATTTTTTCTTTCTTTCAAATTTCAAATCAAATAATTCCAAATTTCTGGATCACAAAATAACTATTGGTATGATCCATAGTAATAAATAAATACTAAATAAAGTTATAGTTTGAGATCTGTTGGTAAAAGAAAAGAAAACTCTCTTGAACTTTTAAATTTATATATTAAAGGTGGCATTTTGTGTTCTAGATCCTAGTAATCTTTTAGTCACTGTAAAATATTTCCTATAGCAAAATTAATCTGAGGTCAGGCTACTCTTCTAAGGAATTATTATTTCTATATTCTTAGAATAGGTTTATCTAAGATGAATCTTTCCAACATTTAAACCAAAATGGTTCTTTCTTCTCTTATATTAACTATGGTTTCTGTCTGTAAAGAGATATGACAGAGAAGAACTTTATCAATCAATAGGTAATCACAAAGTTCTTGTCAGAGAAAACTAACATCAGGATGGCAGAATTAAAAATATGAAAAACAACAAAGGAGTAAGAATGAGAACAAAAACATTAAACATGTGAAATTGGTTTGTGAGCTTAGCCCCAGCTCTCCATATATATCATTATTATACCACTTTGCTTTGGTAAGATCACTTACTTAAACAATGAGCTGAACATAAATCATTAGTTTATTACCAAGAGTAAAGGAATACTGTTCTTGTTTAATGTTTCTACTATTCTAATTTGGAAAGGTTAGTTTACAGGATATTACACTTAGAGCTGAGAGGGATTTAAAAGTCACACAGAGAGAGAATGTAAGCCTTAGAGAGGTCAAGTGATTTGTCAGTCTCATAAGTTGTTAACTGACAAAGGTAGGATCCAAATTCATATTCTTTGGAGCAACTAGATAGTGAGGTGGATAGAGTGCTGACTCTGAAGTCAGGAGGACCTAAGTTCAAATCCAGCCTCAAACACTTAATAATACTTCCTAGCTGCCTGACCCTGGGCAAGTCAGTTAACCTCAATTGCCTCAGCATCAAACAAAGAAAAAAAAAATCAGATTATTTGATCAGAACTTGATTTACTTCACAAAATGTGCCCTCTTCACTTTAGTAAGAAATGTCTTTGTCACATCATTCACTAAAAATATTCATCTTAATAAGCTGTGTGTTTGCACTAAGATTAAAATAAATGAATGGTTTTTTTTTAAATTTTCCTGGAAAACAAGTTTTCAACTTCAGTGTAGATGAGGTTAAATATTCTTTATTATTTGGAAAATCTTTTCAGCCCCATTTGAATATGAAACTGTGGTGAGAAAATAATGTACCTATCTGAAGTCATATACAAAACATAATTAAAGTATAAGCAGCCAAATTTTAAATGTATTAACTTTTTTTATACATGCAACCTTGTAGGAGAAAAAATGTTACATACATGATGACAATTTGCTAGTCTTTGTACTTCAGATTTTATTTTAAAATGTTATGTCTTATAAAAGGAAAAAAAAAACACTAATTAACCAGAATTCTCAGTTCATCATTCTGTATGCTTACTTCCAAACAAGTTATCAGTTCTATTGCACTAGTTTATTGTTAATATTCATAAAATGATTTTAAAAATACATGTACAACAAAGAATTCTGATCAAGGTTGTAAATGCCAGTCACAATATTTTCAGTATTGTTGGTTATATTTAAAGTTTCCTTATAATAAATCACTTTTATAGTAAATTATTTAATTGTTGCTTTTAATATACAGCAATGATTTTCCCCAGCATTGTCCTTGAATATGATTCATAAAGCAGAACAAAGTTGGAGAGTTTTATTAAAAGATCACATTATTGACAGCGAGGGTATGTGCCTATAATCCCAGCTACCAAGGAAGCTAAATCTAGGCGACTTCTTGAGCTAGGAGTTATAGCAACACCAGATCAGGTGTTGGCATTAAGTTTGGTGTCAATAAGATGGGTCTTGAGAGCAGGAGGTCAACAAATTGCCTAAAGAGGCAATCTGATCCAGGAGAGAAATGGAGCAGGCCAGATACCCCATACTGATCAGTATTGGGATGGGGTCCATGAGTAGCTCCTATACTTCCAGCCTGAGCAAGATGAGGCAATCCAATCTATTTAAAGAAAGAAAAAAGAAAGAGTCAAACTACTGGATATGATGAAGCACAAGGTATGGCTGGGTTGCACTTTCTTATATGACTATTTATCACTCATGAGAAATAATCTTGTATTTTTGGCAGATGAAACTTGGCCATTAAGAATGCTCAGAAGGAAGTTTATCTGACCTGGCTAGTATATGTGAAAAGTTAACACACACACACACACATGTACCCTCCATGTAGTTTGGATTGGTAGATGTCACATTCTCATTCAATTACTGTTCAGCAGACCTTGACACGTGGAAATTTTCTGTAAAAGTCTTATCCAAGAAAATAAGCTTTCTGAAACTTTACATTTGGCTAAGGAAACACTTGCTTTTCCATCTGAGGACTTATTAAATAAAACACAGGTGCTTCCTCCCTAGGATCTTTTTGTATAAATGGAAAATGGTAGAGATGAGTGTGTATATATCTTGTGTCTATGCCTAAGAAAGTAGATACCTTGTGTATGGGTCAGGTATTGAGTATGACACGTTCCTATCCCAGTACTACTATTCCATAGGCCTTCCAGCTGATTTTATAGCTTGTAACATCTAAAATATACTCACACACCTTCACACATCTCTCCCCTGCCAGATGCACTCTGAAATGTATTAGTTAACTTCTATACTTAACCTCTTTTTTTTTAAACATAATTTGCTTCATTGCAATGAATTTTTTTTTCTAAATAAGATTTGGGATTTCTTCAGTGTGGGAAATTCTCTGTGATGAACTCCTACCAATGCTGGTCATTTAGCACCTGCTCTCTTCAGTCTCCATTTGGGACTCCACTAATATCCAGCTCCTCCAGGAAAAGCTCCTCACCTGAAATTTCATCATGTCATCATCATGCAGCTTCTCTATTTCACACCTTAGACTCTCAGTTGCCTCTCCTTCTCACGGGTGGGTGGAAGGGTCCACCAATAAACTCTTCCCAGTTTTCCTTCAGTTTCAATGCCAAGAGCACACAAATATCGTTCCTCCAGATCCCCTTTCCCCCAGTCCTCCAGTACCCTCCGTTTTTTCCGTTTTTTCCCCCAGTGGAGAGGCAGGGGAGGAGTTTCCTTTTGTGTCTAGTCTTCCCTAGTTAAGTTTATGAGCTCCTTGAGGGCAGGGACTGCCTTTCTTATTCCTGGATGTTTAGCACTATACCTAACATAGGTTGTCCTGAGCCCTCTTAAAATATTGGAGTTGTTTGCCATTTCCTTCTCCAGCTCACTTTACAAATGAGGAAACTGAGGCAAATAGAGTGACTTGCCCAAGTTAAGCTAGTAAACTTACTGTAAAGCTTTACTATAAGCTAGTAAAGGTCTGAGACCAGATTTGAACTCCTGAAGATGAGTCTTCCTGTCTCCAGACCTGGCACTCTATCCACTTAGCCACCAAACTATTTCCCTAGCACAGGTGAGACCCCTGAATAAATGTTCATTGACTTTCTTGACCAGAGCAGGGGTGGGGGATCTTTTTTCTTCCAAGGGCCATTTGAGTATTTATAACATCATTTTGGGGCCATACAAAATCATCAACTTATAGAACTCAAGCAGCGGGGATTGTTTTCCCAGCTTTCAGCTCATCACCGCCTGCAGTTGCCTTAGCAGATGATTTCTCTCAAATCAGATGTTCCCCACCCCTGAACTAGAGGCTTAGGCTCAGAGAGTTGCCTCAGAAACAATAAAGACATGAGTAACTCGCCTAGGTTCACACTGCCAGTATGTCAAAAGTAGTTCCCTGGTCTTTATAACACTGAGGTCTGCTTTCTTTC
Organism: Myrmecobius fasciatus; assembly: GCA_023553655.1. Lineage (NCBI taxonomy): Eukaryota > Metazoa > Chordata > Mammalia > Dasyuromorphia > Myrmecobiidae > Myrmecobius > Myrmecobius fasciatus. Next base: position 306,664 of record JAJPUD010002090.1, read on the forward strand.
CATCATACCTCCCCTACCTATGAAAAGTAATGAATACCCAATTTAAATTTTCAGTTCAATTCATTAAATATTAACTGTGTGCCAAATACTTTGCTAAATCCTGGGGAGCATACAAAAAAAGGAAAAATCCCTCCCCTCAAAGAGTTTACAATTTAATAGGGGAGACAACATGCAAATATATGCAAAGCAAGCTATATATAGGATAAGTGGGAAATAATTAAGAAAGGGGGAGACATTGGAATTAAGAGGGGTTAGGGAAAGTTTCCTGTAGAAAGTGGGACCTTAGTTCAGACTTCAAGCCAGGGAGGTCAGTAATTGGAGCAGAGAAGAACATTCCAGGCCTGAAGAACAGCCAGAAAGGATGCCAGAAACTGAGAGATGGCGTGTCTTGTTCCTGGAACAGCCAGGAGGCTCATGTCACTGAGTCTGAGAGTAAGTATTGGAGAGGAAGGTGTCAGAAGACTGGAAAGCTAGAAGGGGGCTAGGACTTTGAATGCCAAACAGAGCATTTTGTATTTGCTCCTGTAGACAAAAAAGAAGCCACTGAAGTTTATTGGGGAGTGGGGAGAGGATCAGACCTGTACTTTGGAAAAACCACTTTAGTGGTTTAATGGAGAAGAGACTGGAAGAGAGAAACTCCCCTTCCCTCCCCACCACCCTCAGCAAGCTCTTGCAATAATCCAGTCATGAGCAGAGAAGGACCTACATCAAAATGATAATAGTGAAAAAAGAGGGGTGTTTTGGAGAGATGCTGCCAAGGTGAAATCAACAGGCCTTGACACCTGATTGGATATTGCTGGGATATGGGTAGGAGGTGGACATGGTGAGGAATCCAGGATGACCCTTGGGTTGTGAGCCTGAGGGACTGGGAGGATGGTGTTACTCTTAATAGTGATAGGAAAGATAGGAAGGCAGGGAGAGGATTAGGAGGAAAGATGAGTTCTGTTTTGGACAGATTGAGTTTAAGATGTCTACTAGATATTCAGTTTGAGATTTCTGAAAAGCAGCAACATTTGGAGGTTAGCCCAGAGATTGGGGCAGGAAAGGTAAATTTGAGAATTATCAGAAAAAAACTGGTAAATCCAAAGATAATGAAGAAATCAACCATAATGTAATTTACATAATTTAAAATGTAAAACTATATTAAAGGTAGTAATGACTATCTTGTAGCTATTAATGTTCAATTCAATGAATTATAAGGATTTCAAATTTTCTAAAACTTTCTTCTTTAGAAAAAATCATTGGCTTTGTTAATTAATACTTGGTATGCATTTCAACTAGATGGACCTTCTTTTAGTGGCAACATACCACATTTTTGAGTATGTCCATATTTAAAAGTGGAACAAACTTAGAAAGATGTTTAGACTTAATTTTTCTCATTGGTAGGCATTAATATTGTTTAAAAAACATTTTGGAATGCCCATGAGAGGAGGTTTCTTTATTAAGTATTGAGTGGCTATAATTTTGCTTTGGTTCTCAGAATTTAAGCCTGATTTTTTTTAACTTCTTGGTTGTATGCATTTTGATTACATATCACAAAATACTGTGGATTCAAATTCCCATTTTTTTTTGAAGAGACAACCTCAGAGAAAATGCCAACTCTTCCCATTTTCTTACTTAAACTACTTAACATACTTCTCCATGTTGTAAATTCTACTTTGCATTAGATGAAAAAAATTGGATTAAATATATTCACTGTAATTTCAAATGATTCCTAAGATTATAGAGTTGGAATGACCCTTGTTGTTCAGTTGTGTCCAATTTCATGACACAATAGATCACAGCACTTTGATGCTGTCCATGGGGTTTTCATGGCAAAGATAATACAATAGTTTGTCATTTCCTGCTCCACTAGATTAAGGAAAACAAGGCCATACAACTAGTTAGTGTCCGAGTCGAATCTGAACTCACATCTTTCTGATAGTAGTCACAGTATTCTAATCCCAACCCTTCATTTTACACATAAGAAAACTAAAGCAGAGAGGTTGTGACTTACCCAAAGTTAAAAAACAATAATTTCCATCCATTTTTGTGTAAGTATTTAGGATTTCAACTCCTATCTGTGCATTAAGTTAATGTTGTTGAGCGCTGTGAACTCTAGTCCTCAAATCTGTTAGTGTGTAAAGTGAAATATACTGTAGAAAAGGGTGAGGCACTCTGGCCTAGGAGGAAAGGTATACAATTAAGGGTAACATAGAAACTCTCTATATATTGATAATTCATCTTTTTCCTAATTTTCCCAAGAGAGCTATATATATATATATACTTGACCTTGAAAGTAGATATTTTATCCTAGAGGTTGAAAAGGTTTTCAGTATTCTCATGGCAAATGAGAAATTTGCAAGCCTAGATTGGTAAAGTCATCCTATATAATTCAGAACTTCATAGAGTAACTTATTTGTCATAGACACTAAGAAATATTAATGAATTGGCATGTAAGTACAAAAGGACAAGACTTTGGGTTTTTGTTTTTTAATTAGAAGTCCATCATTTACTGCTATGCACATGGCAATTTTTTTTCCTTTCCTTATTTTGTACTTAAGTTTAAAATAATATGTTTTTTAAAAGTCTGTCATTCATTAGCCACATACTACATTCTAACCACTGAGGATATAAAGAAAAACAAAATCACTCCTGACCTCAAGGAGCATACATTCTGAAGTGGAAACATGTGAATAACTAGATATATAAAGGTTACAAATATAGAAAGGTATTAGCAGCTGGAGAGTGGAGAATGGGGGAGAACAGGAAACACTTGATTTTTGAAGAAAGCCAGGGAAGATGTAGGAGCATTTCAGGCACGGGTAACTAACCAGGATAAAAAGGGATCTTATATCCAGTTTTGTAGTGAGGGAAAGGAGTTATAATATAGGAAAACAAATAGCTTTATTTTAGCAAAAGGAGAGGATTTCAAGTGATAGTTGCAAGATGATATTTACTAGTTTCACAAGACTTAAAAGCAGTAAAACTGGTTGGACAGCTCAAACTATATATTGTTACATCTTCAAAGGTTTTCAGAAAATGAAAATGATTGAGTTCAAACTCTGGAATTGTTTTAACCTAGCTTGTAAACCTCACTAATCATTAGGGATGGCCAGTGAATCCCATTCACACACAAATATATAGGACTTGAAACAGTTTGACTTCATATTCCCAGGAAATGACCAACTGTGAGTCACTGACAGATCAAGCAGAGTATGTTTGGTTCCTAGTTTCTAGTTCTTGACCCACATCTTAGATTCTTCACACCATCACCTCCATGATAATAGTTGTTAGAATGAGTCACATATGTACAGACTAAATATGAAACCCCAAATGCAAATAGTGATTATTTTGAGAGCAAGAAGCTGTAATTTAGTAAACTAGTGATGTCACTTGCTCTTATGAACTGCTTTTGGAACTGCTACATATTTTGAAAATCCCCTGTGATTCCTAGAAAAGAACAATGGACAACATTCATATGGGTGATGACGTGTGGCATGTAATTAAAAGAACAGAAGCTCTTTGACAGATATAACTTGAATGGTATTAATAACAACTATAACAGATTGGGAAACCAAGAATGCAGCCTCTATTTCCTTAACTACAAGAGAGTAAAAATGGCATATCACTCACATGTTATACTCTCAAAACAAAGTAAAGCAGAGTCTATGGACTGAAATTCTCTCTTATTTGTGACTTGACAGAAACTTTTGCTTTAGGCTGCACTAACAAGGAAATAAAGAAAAGTACTGCATAAAGTCAGGGGGGAAAAACCAGCAACGCTGCTAAGTAGCTCTGATAAGTTTTCTAGATTAAAAAAAAATGTTGCTGGAGGACAGAAAATAAGTGCTTATTTTAAAAAAAGAGAAAATTTCATTCAAAAAGAAAATTTGCTTTATACACTGTTGAAAAAAATTCAAAAACATCATAGATTAGTGACAAATCTTAAAAATCTGTTTTAAAAGCAAGTTGGTGGCATAGTGGCTAGAGTTCTAATCTGGGATCCAATTCTGCTTCAAGCAGTTATTAGCTATGTGTGACCCTAGACAAGTTACTTAATATCTGCCTCAGTTTCCTCATCTGTAAATGAGGATAATAATAGCACTGCCCTCCAGGGTTATTATGAGGATAAGATACTTGTAAAGTGATTTTCAAACCTTAAAGCATTGTATTATTCTTTTTATTATTGCTATTATTCTTTTGAATAGGTTTTGAGAGATATAATTCCACATAAATCCCCCCATTCTGTTTCATATAATAGTAAGGAGGACAGTCTGGCTCTGTGCCCGTGGAGCACAGTTCCACATGTTCATTTCAAAAGGCTTATTTGTTATTCAGAATATATTCAAAGAATGATGACTAGGATGGTGGAAACGATGCCAAATAAGGAATAGTAAAAAGAATTGTGTGTTTAACTTATGTAAGGAAAGACCCTGAGGGGTTAAACTATATCTTCTTAAGATTTTCTGGACTTTGGGGTCACCCTACTCCTGAATTTTCTTTTATATGTTGTCTACCCCACTTAACTCCTTGAAACCTAGGACCATCTTGCTTTTTCTATTTGCACAGGGCTTGTGCAAGCATTTAATACTTTTTTTCATTTATATGTATAATCTCAACAAGAATCACAATTATGTTTAATATCGGTGAAGATCTATTTCTCTTGACATTAGAAATTTGCCTTGATTCTACAGCAATTAGGAGAATCAGTTGCTCATCTCTGAGAGTCCATTAGTTTTTTTAGGTTGAGGAAAAGGGCTGCCATTTAATCATGGGCATACTTTTCTTAAAGCAACAACTATGCTCCTGAATAATTGTGTGTGTGCATGCGTGTGTGTGTGTGTGTGTATACATATATAAATAATTTTGTGTAGATCAAGTCTATTTTCAAATTGCTATAGTAGAAACTGGTGGGGGACTTGTGCAATGAAAATAAGCACCCCGCTAAGATCTATTTAAGGTTTCCTTAAAAATGTATGTAGAGCTAAATATGACTTTATCACTTTACCACAATAATGATAAGCTATTGATTTGAATTAAAATTATTTCAGTAAATTGATTTAACACATACATTTGCTAAGTGCTGTAGGGATTCAGGACAACTAAGACACAGACCCTGTACTCAAAGACTGGAATTTCAATCAAAGCTTTGCAATGATCTCTTAATTGTCAACTCTAGGTAGTGTTCCTCACTATCAGGCTGAACCTCTATCCACTACAACTCACTGGGAGGAGCTATACTTGTACACTAACAAGTAGTTAGACCATGCAACTACCGGAATATGTATTGTTTCCTATTTGACAATATATTTTCAATAAGTACTTAATATATGTAATGTATAACATAAAATTAGACTTTTACCCTTCTTTTGTTTTTCTGGATGATGTTTGGAGTTTTTTTAATTCTGAATTTAATGAACAAAAAAGGATATTTCCATGTAGAAAGTAGAACAAAAATTATATGTGAAAACATGAATTTCTACAATATACAGCTTGCCTTTTAAAAATTTCATTTTTATTTTTCATTTCAAATGATCTTCCTTCCTCCTCTCCCTCACCTACTCATTGAAAAGGCAAGGGAAAAAAAATTTGTCACAAATATAGTGTCACAAATGTAGTCAAATAACACATATTCCTACACTACTTGTGTTCAAAAGTAAGGAGAAAAATAGAATTCAGCCTGAACTGAATTGATCAACTATTTTTGTGGAAGTGGATAGCATGTTAAATGATGGTTAGTAATTTTGTTGATCAGAGTTCCTAAGTCTTTCAAAGTTGTTTATCTTTACAATATAATTATTATTGTTCTCCCAGTTGTGCTCACTTGACTTTCCATCAGTTCGTTTAAGTCTTCCCCAGATTTTTCTGAACCTGTCCCCTTCATCATTTCTGGAACCACAGTGGTTTTCCAATACCTCTCACATACTATAACTTGCTCAATCATTCTCCAATTAATGAGCACCCCTTCTGTTTCTAATTCTTTGCCATCATGAAAAGAGTTGCTATAAATACTTTAGTACATATGGGTCTTTTACTATTTGATCTGTTTGGGAATATATAAAACTATTAGTTGTCTCAAATACAGCTTATCTTTTTAAAAAATATATAACAGATTTAACATGTTTCTTTCAAAGTTATCTCATCTATATTCTTCTAGACTTCCTTCAGTTCTGTGTGTTTTTTAACTGTTCTTTTCTTTGATGAGAGGGATCTCTGTTAGCTAGCTTCTATTTCCCCTCAAATAAAAAAAAAGAAAAGAATAATCCTTGTAACAAATTACTATAGTAAATTGAAAAAAATCCACACATTCTATATGTCCAAAATATATCTTATTCTATACTTTAGCCTAACACTCCTATGTCAGAAAGTGGGTAACCTGTGTCCTCATCAGAACTCTGGAGTCATAATTGGTCATTGCATTGATCAACATTCATAAATCTTTCAAAGTTGCTTTTCTTTATGATGTTGGCATTCTTTAAATTATTCTTCAAGTTCTATTTACTATGCATTACTTCATACAAGTCTTCCCAAAGCTCTCTGAAATTGTCCCATTGCTCATCTCTTATCTGGCATAATAATATTCATATATCATACTTCAGTTATTCCCCAACTGATTAATACCCTCTATTTCTAGTTCTTCACTATGAGAAAAAGTGCTTGTATAAATATTTTTGACTTCTGGGTCTTTTTTTTCTTTCTTTGATATCTTTGGAGCTTAAGTCTAGAAGTGGCACTAAAAGATCAGAGCACATACATAATTCAGTAAATTTTAGGGACAATTCCAAACTGTGATCTTCAAAGACTGTACCACATTTTTACCAACATTGAACAAATATGACCTTCCAACTGACATTTTTTTTATCAGTTTCACCTACATAATTATAATTGAACCTTTTCAAAACTTTGCCTGTTCAAAAGATATGATATTGTGGGGCATAAGAATGGAATTTTGGGAGGATATTTCAATTTAAATTTCTTGAAGCAACAGGAATGGTATTATTTTGCAATTCTCTTTCTTTGCTTTGGAAATCAACTGGTCGCTCTTTGCCAATCGGATGGGCATGAAATAGAAAAAGGGGTTTTTTTTTTGTTTTGTTTTTTCATTTTCATTTCTCTATTAGTGATCTGGAACATTTTTTCATGGATTTTTTTTTAATATCAGATTCATTTCTGAACATATCATCACTATATTTTACTACTCAGCAACAAAAAAATTGTTTTAATAAAAAAAATCAGAACTGTATTTTTCTTCATTGTGCTCTACATACAGGACTTCTGATTCCATGGCTTTTCAGTGACTGTCCATAACTTAGAATTCTCCCAGCTCATCTTCTCACCTGGGTTTTCTCAGTTCTTTCAAGTTTGAAGTCAAATTTAGCCTTTACCTGTACTCCCCTCAAAGCTAGTATCTTCTCATTAAAATTGCCTCCAATTTACTTTATTTATCTTGTATGTACTAGTTATTTGCATGTTCTCCCTTTCTGCCATTCCCATTAGAATGTGATCTCCTTGAGGGCAGGGGCTGTTTTGCCTTTTTTATTTTTTTAAATAAACCCAGCATTTAGAACAAATAGTAAGTGCTTAATAAATGCTTGCTGATGAGTTAAGTTTCCTCTTGCCAAAAGAGGTATGGGGAAAGGGAGGTATCATCAATTCTTTCAACCAATTTTTACATTGTCCTGGGGTAAAAAGCACTAGCTTCGATGTCTGGAATTCAAATCATGGTTCTGAGACTTATTACATATGTCATTTAAACAAATCTCTTCATTTCTCAGGACCTGACAGGGTTAAGCTATAATCTAATTTCATATCTACTTAGTTGTAAATCCTGTGATTCCCTGAAGATCTGAGAATCTGAGCAAAATCGAAAAGTTTTGTTGTCATAGAAGAGTAATACAAATGACTCAATAGTTAAATAAAATTTTCATCTAGTTCCCAAGCACATTGATAAGACTTTTTTTTAATCAGTGTAATTATAATTGAATCTTTTCAAACTTTTGCCTATTCAAGAAACATAATATTGTAGGATAGAGGGATAGATTATGTTGGCATCTTAAAAATTGATAGTAATGGCATTGTTTTATAATTCTCTTTCTTTGCTTTGTCTTTCCAGGGCATATGGTATAGTTGTACTATATTTGTCTCATTAAAAACTTTGATGGAGTTTTTTTTTTCTCAATTTTGAGAATAATTTGTGCAGGATAACTAATAATTGTTCTTTGAAAGTTTGACAGAATTCACCTGTAAATGCATCTGGAATAGATTTAAAGCTAATTTGATTTCTTTCCTCTGAAACTGGAGGATTTCTATTTCATGTCCTATTAGTTTGGATACTTAGATCTTGTTAAATATTTTTGCATTTCTTTTAAATTCTTAGTAGGAACAGATATAATCGGTTATAGATAGCATGTGACTGGTTTTGCATCTAGGTTTTGATTATTTTTTTCTCTTGCTTATCTTTAGGGGGATCATATTTTTTTATCTTGGTCATTTATTTTGGTAATATGATTCCTCATCTTTTCAATGAGGTTAGCTAAGAATTTATTGATTTTCTCGGGTCTCTCCAATGAGTGAGCTTCTATTTTTTTTAATTAAAACTTTTTATTTGCAAAACATATGTATGGATAATTCTTCAACATTAACCCTTACAAAGCTTTCTGTTACAAATTCCCCCCCCACTCCCCACCACTCTCCTAGATGGCAGAATATCCACTACATATTAATTATGTTAAAATATTTGACAAATCAAATATATGTATACATATTTCCACACATCATTTTTGTGCAAGAAAAATCGTATCTACAAGAAAGAAAGATCAGAGAAAGGAAACATCGATAGCATAAAAATTTTTGTTATGTTGTGGTCCACATTTCACATCCCTCTCTCTGGATGTACATGGATTTTTTCACTGAACAATTGGAACTGGTTTGAAACATTTCATTGTTGAAGAGAGCCATGTCCATCAGAACTGATCATCATATAGTATTGTTGTTGCCATGTACATTGATCTCCTGGTTCTGTTCATTTCGCTCAGCATCAGTTCATGCAAGTCTCTCCAGGCTTCTCTGAAATCATCCTGCTGGTCGTTTCTTATAGAACAATAATATTCCATGACATTCATATACCATAATTTATTCAGCCACTCTCCAATTGATGGGCATCCATTCAGTTTCCAGTTTCTAGTCACTACAAAAAGGGCTGCCACAAACATTCTTGCACATGTGGGGCCCTTTCCTTCCTTTATGATTTCTTTGGGATATAGAGTTTCTATTTTTTTTTAATCAGTTTTAAAGACAGCAAGCTATAGTAGATTGAAAACTGGCCTCTGAAAACAGGAAAATATAGACTTATGAACTCAAATCCCACTTGTAACAGATTCTGCCAATGTGGCCTTGGGCAATTACATCTGATCAGTGACTTAGGCCAGAGCTTCTTAAATTTCTACTCAAGACCCCTTTTCACCTAAAAATTTACATGACTCCGGGCATATAGGTATATAAAATAGGTATGCAAATCAAACATTTACTGATAATAAATCTTAATTTTGTGAATCCCATATTCAGTTAAAAGGCCCCAAATGGGGTTGCGATCTACAATTTAAGAAACTGGATTTTTGGCAACTCTCTTAAATTATAGGTTGCAAAGAAGTTATTGATAACAATTGTCTTGTCAAAGTGGTGCCTATATTACTATCATATTATACTAGTAAAATAATAGGCCCAGTCCTGAAATCTTACCATTTCCATGATTTGGGTTTTACATTTTACTTTTTCTTTAATTTTCAAATATTTCTCATAAAACTAGCTCTTAGTTTAGTTTCTTATTTCTTATTTATTTTTGTTTTTGTTTTTGTTTTTTTTTACTTTCAGTTTTATTGACCTCCCCTTTTATTTTCAGAATTTCAAATTTGATATTTATTTGGGGGATTTTAATTTGTTCTTCTTCTAGCTTTTTTAGTTGCATGGCCAATGTATTGGTCTTCTCTATTTTATGCAACTAAGCATCTGGGATATAAAACTTCCCCTAAGAATTGCTTTGGCTGCATCCCATAAATTTTGATATTCTCTTTGGTATTCGATTGGGTCTATGATTTGTTGTTTCATCCACTCATTCTTTAGGATCAGATTATTTAGTTTCCAATTAATTTTTGGCCTATTTTCCCCTGGCCCTTTATTACATGTGATTCTTATTGCAACATGGCTTGAAAAAGATTCATTTATTATTTCTGCCTTTCTGAATCAAGTAGTTCTCATTTTCTATTTGAGTTTTATTGTTTGATTATCTAATTTTAAAAATTACATATTCAAAAAAAATTACATATTCAGCTCATTAATCATTTTTTCTTCTATATTGTTAATATACAATATCCTGTTTTAATCCTTCTTTAATTGTATCAAGGAAATTTGAGTGTATGGTTCTATCTTAGACTTTATTTATCTTGCCTAAACCTTGGGTCCTTAGGGGCTGATTAGTCTTCAGAGCATTGATGATTTTAAGTGCATGCATAACCCTTGGTCATGGAAATCCAGAGAAGGAATAGGCTAAATGTCTTTTTTGCAGAACTTTATATAAATTTGTTTTTTTTTTAAAGGAGGGTAGCTCTTATGATACAATAAATTGTTTATTCTCATTCTTTCTCTGCTCCAATCTGTTAGTAATGTTACACACCTTTATAAGTTTTCCTTTGCTTTGTCTTCCTCATTATGCTGTATACTTTTAGCTTTCTCAATCTCTCTTAATTCTAGTTCCTTTCCTCTTTTAATTATTTCCTACTTTGAAGTTGTTTAAATATGTTTTTATTTTTCCCACTGGATTGTGAGCTGCTTGAGGGAAGTAATTGCTCTTTGCCTTTGTGGTCCTGACACCTTGAATATTACCTAGCACATGGAAGGAACTTAATAAATACTCATTGACTTGTTTAGGAATGACTGTTCCTTTTATACCTTATGACTTTAAAATTTTATTCCTTCATGATTTGAGCTCCCTCAATTTTTCAGTTTTTAGATTTTCCCATTGTTGATTTCCCTCTATGTGTGTGTGTTTCTTTAACTAAAAAAAATAAAAATTCATGGGGCAAACAGTGTTAGATGAATGCAGTATTGAGTGGCAGGAATCATCCTGTGCCCCAAACCATGTATCAGTTCCTTCTCCTGATTTCTCTATGATAAGTCTCCATGCTCAAGAAAATACTATCTGTCTCCTCTCTCTTTCTGTGTTATCACCAACACTCTGGAAACTGAATGTTCCCAAGAACTCACATCGTTTCCCCTGGGATAGAAGATTGTTGGTGGAAGCTTGAGAATCTTTCAGACAAGGTAGCTACCAAGTGAACAATCTTTCCTAAATTAAACCCGTAATGAGAGTCTAGATTCCATCAGCATTTTCACCTTCTCTGTAGGAATTCTTTTCAGCAATATCTAGTACTTTCTTCTCTGGGCCAAGATTCTTTCTTCCCAGTCTTTTGGATGTGCTGCATTCTTCTCACCACCACCCCCATCCTCTTATTCCTAATAAACAATGGACTCACCATCATTTCACTATTCAAAAACAGAAGTACATCACCCTTTCCCCTTTGTTATGGGCCAGGATACCAATAGTACTGGGAAGGCATAAGTGGAGCACTTTGAATTAACTTTGCTCCTCAGATAGACAGAACCAGTTGTGGGTCCTCTGGACAAGAAGAATATAAAAGCGGACTTTTTTTTTATTAGTTTATTTTATGTGGACTTTGATAGTGAGCTTCTGATATCCCAGGGAATTTTTTTTTCAGTTAAAGTTTTTTATTTTCTTTTTTTTTTCTTTATTAAACTTTTTATTTGCAAAACATATGTATGGGTAATTCTTCAACACTGACCCTCACACAGCTTTCTGTTACAAATTTTTCCCCCCTAGTCCCCACCCCTCCCCTAGATTACAGCCCAAGGAATTTTTTGCTAGCAGCTTTTATCGCATTTTATAAATTACTTTAACTGACTACAGAGCTCCTTTTACTTGGGGGTGTTTGAATATATTTCTATTAACTGGATAAACCTTTGGACTATGACTGATCCATTGCAACAGAAGTCAAACCACAACCCAGATACCTGTCTTTCACTTCTCCCATTGCTTTTTGGAATATATTATTCCATTCCTTTTTTCTGAGTTCTCAAAACTATAGAATAATACTGTTATTCAAATCATCAAACCAGTAAATTAGTACTCCAATACCATTTACCTAATTCACATTAATTAGCCTTTAGAAAGAGGTATTTGTTGAAAAGATGTCATGAAGCAAAAAAAAACCTCTCTTATCCCAAAGAGTAATCCCATGTCAAATGATCAAAAACAAAAAAACAAAAAACAATTCATATAAGAACTTTAAAAAGACTTTTAAAATCAAATGAGAGAGATTGAGGGAAAAGTTTTAAAAAATAAGAACAACTCATGAAAAAAAAAATGTGATCAGAAAGTCAACCAAATTGAAAAGGAGATGCAGAATCTTAAGGAAGAAAACAACTCCTTGAAAATTAGAATGGGGTGGGGACAGCTAGGTGGCAGCTAGGTGGCAGCTAGGTGGCGCAGTGGATAGAGCACCAGCCCTAAAGTCAGGAGGACCTGAGTTCAAATGTGATATCAGATACTTTACATTTCCTATCTGTGTGACCCTGGGCAAGTCACAACCTCAATTGCCTCAGCAAAAAAAAAAAAAAAAAAGAAAGAAAATTAGAATTGGGCAAGGGGAAGTCAATGAAGTTGTAAGAGACCAAGAAATAATAAAGGAAAGTGTAAAGAAAGAAAAAAATAGAAGAGAATGTGAAACATTTCATAAATAAAACAATGGATCTAGAGAACAGATCACAAGAAAACATAAGAATATTGGACTATTTGAAAGCTACAGTCAAAAAAAGAATCTTGATAAATTACAAGAAATAATTAAAGGATATTGTCCAAAAAAGAGAGGGAAAAAAAGAGAAAAAGAGAGGAAAGTAGAAATAGAAAAAATCTACTAACCATCACCTGAAAGAGATCCTATAGGAAAAACCTACAGAAATATCATAGTCAAATTCTAAAACCTCCAGTTCAATGAACAACAAGGAAAAAAAAAAAAAAACAATTCAAATATGGTGGAGCCACAATTAGAATCCACAAAATCTAGAAGTAGCCACATTAAAAACCTCAGATCTTGGAACACTATATAAGGAAGAACGAAAGAACTGAGGTTGTGGCCAAAAATGTCATACCCAGCAAAGTTAAGCATAATTCTGAACCAAAAAAGATAAAAGGATATTCAATGAATCACCCAATTTTCAGGATTTTGTTTGAAAAAGACCTGAATTTAATAGAAAATTTGACATATAAGATCCAAGAGAAATATAAGGTAAGCATCAAATTTCAATTATAAGGGACTCAATAAATTCAAACTACTTTTTATGCATGGAAATGTAAATTATATGAATAAAAATTGTCATTAATAATTGGGTAGTTCAAAAGGAAGAATGTAAAGTTGAGTATGATATGATTCTAGAAAGCAAAACTGTGTAGAAAAAGGTAAAAAAAAAAGAGTAATTATCTTATATAAATGAGGTGCAAGAGGAAGAATTGCCATAAAGGAATGTCATAGAGGAATAATGGGTTAAAGAGAGAATAATACATACATATGTAAAAAAAAAAAGCATTCTAAATTCAGAAAGAAAAGACTAAAGGAATAGAGAGCAGGGAGATGAGAAGGGGGAGGGGAATTTTTAAAAAGAGAATAACAAATATATTTAGAAAGGAATGAAAGTATTCCAAATTAATAAAGAAATAAGAGGGGGAGGGAATAGGATGGGGGAGGGATAGAAGATGTGTAGCATTTTTTAACAGGAATGGATGAAGAGGAGAAAACATATATTTGGAGGGCTATAAAAGTCTTTTAAATTCAGATAGAAATAAGAGGGCAAGGGGAAAGGGTCAGAGGAGAGGATGAAGAATCCTTGGAGAGAGGGTTAAGTAATAAGAGGACTAGGTAGTGAATAGAAGTAAAATAGAGAAGTCAGGAAGAATAGGAAACAAGAGATACTTACAAGTATAATAATAAAGCTCAGGAGTAAAACTTATTAGATAAAAAGAAAGCAGGGACAGTAATAATGATCCCAGACAAAATTAAAGCTCAAATATATTTAATCAAAAGAGAAAACTAGGGAAACTATACTATATATCAGCCATATTAATATTCTTTGAAACTATTTAAAATAACTAGACAGTATAAGGTTGGAATGTTGTGGTCTAGGAAATATTGAGATGGTAGATTCAGAAAAATGTGGCAGATCTTGGTAAGGAGTTAAAACCACCTTATGTAAAACAGGGGATAAAGATGGAGATAGTGACAGAAAGTATATGTGATACGACTTGAGGAAGAGAGGAAAAGAACCTCCCCTGAATAGCCTCATTTTTTCTATAAAATAGGAGGCAGTTTCTCAGCCAAGATGATTGTTAGAGGAGGAGCTATGAGAGGTTTGAGGAAAGATGAAGAGGTTTAGAAGAGCAGCTGTGGAGAATGAAATGGTGAATAAATGAGGGAGATATAGCAACAATAGGGATCCAATCAAAGTTGTATAATATAAATTTTCAGTGGACTCAGACAAAGGGGTTGTGAAATTTTCTTCACTTTTGTTTAGCAGTACATGTGTGGAATGGAAGATCATAGATGGTGAGAGTAAGCCAAGAATGAGGCTTGGCAGAGTGCAATCAGGGCACAATTGATGAAATAAAAGGGTTAGGGACTCAAGAAGAAAAGCCTGTATATTTCAACTGATTTATCAGGAGATTAAAATGGGGAAAAAGCAAAGAGAATGATGATTACATGGGAAGATGGCCTGGGAAGAAATTGAAAGATCAGGGGATTGAAAGGGATGAAGAGTAGAGTTTGGGAAGGGAAAGCAAAGGTTGAAAGGCAATAGATTATGGTCAGATAAGGGGATTTTAGAATTCTTGAATCTGTGAGTAAGATTATGACCATCTTTAAGTATGAGTGAAGTACGGTGGAAGAGTAGGTCATGGGAACTAAGGAGGTTGAGGATATGAATTAAGAGTGTTTGAGAGAAAGCCAATATGCATGTTGGTTCCCTAGTATGAAGGCAAGAATTGGAGAGGACAGGAAAATTGTGAGTCATGTACTGAACCTATTACAGAAGGTGAATGGGAATCTGTAGATAACAAGAAGCAGAATTTTGATTGGATGGAATAACTAAAAAGATGAACCTCAAAGAAGGAAAAGTTATTCATTCATAAAGATAGAAAAAGAACCTGGAAGTGGCAGTGGAGAGCAAGGAATATTCCAATTCACTCTTCTCTCCCCAACTGTGACTAGTGAATTAAAATATGCAGATAATTGAAGAGGGGAAAAGAATAGGATGAAGGAAAGTTGTTTGCCTATGGAACACATTCCAGAGGGTAAGTGGAAAAGGAAGAATGGTGTTTGACGAAACTTTGTGGTGGAGGATTGAAGGTGATGGTAATAAAGAATTGCTTGGATATGGGAAACAGGCTTAAATGATTTATAAGAATTCAGAATCCCAGGGATGTGGAGATTTTTACCACTGAGTAGAGTGACTCTTCCTCCCAAAGGAGGTTGGAGACAAGTGCAGAATGAGATGGAAGGCATACGGTCAGATGGTCAGATGAGAGGCCCCTTTATACTGTTACTCAAGCAGGAAATGGAACAACAGATGGAAGCTGACCCTGCACAGTGCCATTTCCCACTGATTTTCCTCTTACCTCAAGGGAGAGATAGCAAAGGAGATCAAAGGCCTGAAGTCAAAGAGAAGATTGCTCATCTTAGCACCAAATGCTCTCCCTGTTCCAATTGGGAAATCAGACTAGCAGTAGGTGGTAGAAATTGCCTGGCACTTGCACAGATCAAAATTGACCCAGCCTGGGCCCTAGCCACCTTCCCTCAGGAGACATGCAAAGCAGGAGATGGAAAGATCTCAGCCAGAGGAAGGTCTAGTTCCTTTTCTCACTTGAAGCTGCAGATCAGGTGGCATAGCAGGAAGGCATAGACACTCAGTGCAAGATATTTTGAAACTTAACAAGTGGTTTGATAATAGGCAGCATATACTATATGTGCTCTGAGAATGGCCAATCCCCCTTTACATGTAAAGTGCAAGAGTTTCTAAGACAGTAAACCACCCAGCTTCCAAATACCAACTATAGTAAAAACCTGAAATACCTACTAAAAAATAAGAATCAATAAATCCAATGAGAAAATTATTTCATATATTCAAGAACTACACAAGAGTCAGCCAAAAACCTACAGATAATCAATCAGAAAAGGAGTCACCAGCAAAGTCAGAGCCAGTATAGGCAAACTAGATTACAGCCTTCCAGCAGATCTAGAGCTCTACCAGAGATATGTATAGGCTACCAAGCTTTGTGTCTGAAATCAGAGCAGAAAAGCACTAGATGGCTAGACAGTCTAAAGTGGTGAGAAACCCAGACATCTTGAAAACCAGCAAGATAGGCAAGGATTATTGTGAGGCAGATGCTCAGGGACTGTAAGGGCCCTGGCACTGTGCCCTGACATGCCGTAGAACAGAGGTGTCTTCTATCTCTTCATTGCAGACCCAATTGATTCTGATAATGTTTATATATGTGCTATAAATACTTTGGAGTGTATAGGGACTTTTTTCTTATCAATAGCTTCCTTGGGGAATAAAGCTAGTAATGGAGTCTCTGGTTCAAGGCATATGGCCTTCTTAGTTACTTTATCTGCAAATTCCAAATTGTTTTCCAAAATGGTTATGCCATTTCCAGCTCCATCAGTAACATATCAGTGTGTCTCTTTCTACAACCCCTACAACATTAACTATTGACACTTTTTCTTCCCCCACCCCCATTTTTATGTTGTGATACAAAACTTTAATTGTTTTTATTTGCCTTTCTCTACTAGCATCTTGGAGTGTGTGTGTGTGTATGTGTGTGTGTGTGTGTGTGTGTGTGGTTGTTTTGCAATTCTTCTTTTAAGAACTATGTATTCATATTATTTAAATAGCTATTAGTCTTGTTTATCTACCTTGAATATCAAACCCTTATCAGAAAAATCCAATTGCTTCTATCTCTTATGTGGTTAAGAATATATCTCTTATCCACATGATCTAATTTTGTAATATTATGATCATGTATACATTTAGAATGTATTCTGGAGTATGATACAAGATGTTGGTCTAATCCAGTTTCTGCCTAACTGCTTTTTAGTTTTCCCAGAATTGGTTTTTTTGGGTTGTTTTTTTTTTTTTTTTTTATCAAATAGGGAGCTTTACCTTAGATAACATGTTTTCCACTTATCAAATATTGAGTTAAGTTCTATTATTTCTGTATTACCCTTGTGATATTTTTTATAACTGTTGCTTTATATTTGGGGGTCTGAAAATGCTATTATTCATGTGCCTTTAATTTTTATTTCCCTTGAATTTTTATTTTATCAAGCTCTGTAAAGCATTCTCTTGGTAACTTGATTGGTATAGCAAAATTAACTTTGCTGAGATTATCATCTTTATAATACTGGTACATCTTAGCCACAAGCACTGAGTATTCCTCCAGCTATTTAGATTGCTCTTTAATTCTTTAAGGAAATTTTCTGGGAGGTGGATCCTTAGATATTTTATGCATGTTGTAATTATTTGGAATGGAATTTTCCTTTTTTTTAATTGCTTGTGCTTTGCCATTATTTAGAAATATTTATTTTGAGAATTTTGTAGTTTTCAACTTTGCTAAAGTTATTTATTGTCTCATTTAGTATCTTTGCTGAGTTCCTGTGATTTTCCAAGAAAAATATCATCTCATTAGCAAACAGGGATAGATGTATCTTCCTTGTACTTATCTTTCTTCCTTTAATTTCTTCATTTTGTCTTATTGCTATTGCTGGCATTTTCAGAATTATATCAAATATTAGTGGGGAGAGTGTACACCTTTTCTTCACTCTATATTAGAAAAGGTTCCAGTGTATCCCCATTGCATATGATTTTGCTTATGATTTTTTAAGAAGTCTCTCTGAGCCTATACTTTGTAGGGTTTTTTACCATAAAAGATTGTTAATATTTTGTCAAAGGTTTCTTTATTTACTGAGATGATCATGTGGTTTTGGATATTTAGAGTTTTAATATGATTTATGTTTAACCATCCTTTTTATTCCTGGTATAAATTCCACTTGATGATAAATGATTTCTCAGATAAATTATTGTAATCTGATAGGCTTTTGTTTAAACTTTTTAAGTCATTAATGATATTTGCCTATAGTTTTCTATGTTTTATTTTTTCCTTGATTTAGAAATTAGAACTATATTTGTCTAATACAAGAATTCTGGTAAGGTTCTTAATTTTTGAGAATAATTTGTGAAGTGTGGGTACTAACTCTTCAAAAATTTATTTTTCTTTGGCATTTCCTTTATAGCTATATCTATTTCCTTCTCTGAAATCAGGTTATTTAAGATCTCTATCTGGTTTTCTGATAGCTTGGTATTTTTATATTTTTGAATTTATTTCTCTTTTATATTCCCATTTTTGTTAGGCTTATAACTGTGTTTAAAATATTCTGATTATTCTTTTCTGGTTTTGTTGTGATTTCACCTGCTCATTTGCTTTTTTTTAAATTGGTTTTCTGTTCTCTTTTTAAATAAGATTAGTTATGAGTTTATTTATTTTATTAGTGTTTTAATAAAACAGCTTTTAGTTTTATCATTTCTATGTTTTTTTCTCCCATTTCCCCTCTAATTTTAAGACCTCTTTTGTGTTATCTTCCTGATTTTTTAAAAATGCATATTTAGTTCATTAATCTTTTCCAATTTTGCTGATTCATGAGTGTGAAGATATAGCTACATCCCAGAAATTTTATGTTGCTTGATAATTATTTTTACTCCTGGTTTTTTGGATTCATTTATGCATAATAATCTTTTTTTTTATTTTTATTATCCTATTCATCATTTTATTTTGTCTTTTTTTTGATAAGCAATAGACTGTAGTGTTTTATGTCATTTTTTAAATTTTACTGTATTGTTTAACCTGTTCACATTTAAAGTTGTAAATTGTTTATATTTTCTTCCATCTATAAACTTTTTTTCAATTATGTTTTCCTCTCTTAAGGTATAAACCTAGTATTGTGTTACTTTAAATACTTTAATGATTTTTTTTTTTTAATGATTCTTTTCTCCCTGGCTCTCTTCCAAGTCCCTCTTCTTTGCTACCCTTTCCCTTTAGGATTTTCTTTATTAGTTCCTTCTCTCCTGATTTTTATCTATTTTCCCCCTCCTTTTTCCCTCTCAAGCAGGTTACTCTCTTCTACTCCTCTTTTAATTAGTGCTATTTATTAGGTTTTTTAAAACATCCCTTTTACCTCCCTTTCAAAAAGCAATTTCTTTTATTCTCTTCATTGTTCATCTTCTTTATTTCTTCTAGACCCTCATTTGCTGATTCATGTTCTCTATAATCCAGTCTCTCTCTCCTCTATATTCTTCATACAATCAAAGCTTCCATTCTAGACTCTGCCTTCTAGGTGCTTTCTGCCTGGTAGGGTTTACCTCATGGATTCCCCTTTTCCACTGTGCCTCATCTAAGAACAATATCAATTATTGCAGACACCTGAGAGGACACTGCCCTATAGTAGGATACCTTCTCTTCTCCCCATCTTCCCCCCCCCCCTCCTGATCTATACCCTTTCTCATTGACTTTTTCCCCCATACATTTGCCTGAAAATCTTTTTCCTGGGTTCATGCTCTCCCACTGTTCCAGGTGAGTTGCCCCTATGAATTCCAATTCCCACCTTCTTCCCTCACTAGGGCCTAGCCAGTTCAGACCTACTTTTCAGACACAAATCACTCAGGCCTCATCTACTGTAAGGTCCTCATTACTCTTCATTCATAGGAACATTCATCAGTGGAACCCCCTCCCCATCAATGAACCCCCCTCCCACCTCCAAAGTAAGGACTCCTTTTCCTTTTTTTCCATTTTTCAGTCTTTCCCTTCTCCTCTACCCACAACCCTATAGGTTCTTCTGTTTTTCATACTACAGATGTCACCTTTCATTGCTATTCCTTGATTTCAATCAAGCACATTATTCTATCCTCCTGTTCCCTTTCTCCCTCTTCATATACCCTCCTGTGTGTTGTAATGCAGTCCCACAAAAAAATGCTGCCTACATTTATTCACTCCTAGATTTCTGTTGTTAGAAGTATTAAAGGTGCAAATAATTTCTTTGGTTCTGGTATTCTTTCTAAAAATGTTTCAAACTTTTAATGTCCATATTTTATCCCACATAATTAAGGTCACATTTGCTGAAGCTGTCACTCTGGGCTTCCTCCTGAATGCTAATGCCTTTTGGAATACATTATTTCATTCCCTCCTTTTTCTATGGATGTGATATAGTCTTGTGTTATTTGATGTGTTGCAGACGATTTACAGAACTTGTGGTTTCTCAATTGTTAAATTTAACCAATTTATATTTTAGAGTGTATAGTTTTGGGGGAGTTTTTTGAGGTGATTTTATGAATTTTAATTAAAATTTCATTTGCTAAGTTCAGAATTGGTAGTCAGCTTTCTTTTATTTCCTTAATTATGGGGTCAAATTTTTTGTTGTCATTTTTTTTCTGGGAGATTTATGATTTTTATTATGTTTATATACATCTAGTCTTTGAGATTCATATTTTTTGCTTGCATACTAAGCATACTTTCTTTTAATGTTTTTTTTTCCTTCTCTTCTAGGTTATCTTTTTACTTCTGGGTATTTTCATTCCCAACTTATTGCTCTTTGTTTCTTTAGTGAGGCTTACTTTTGAAGATTAAAATGTTTCTATTCAGATCATTGTTTTTGCTGTACAGGACATAAATTTTGTTCTCAGAATTCTCATCTCTTTTAAATTACTCAAGAACAATGTGTTATGTTTCCATATTGTCCTTAAATTCCACAGGGTACTCAGTCTCATCAAGTGTTGGAGTATTTTCTTCCATTTTGTAGTTTTTTTGCATAGATGCCTAAACTAGTTTACTGGATCTGAAGGCCATATTTTCTTCTGTATTACTATTTTTTTCTGTTGATTTATCTGTTTATGTTTGAGGTCTTTGAGATTTCTTCTTCCTTGAATCTTTGGTATTATGAGTCTTTTCCAGTCCTTTAATTTCACTTATCACTTCTTACAGGGCAATTAAAAGTTCACCAGCTTAGTTGTAGCTCTGCTACAACTGAGTTTTGGATGATTCAAACTAGTGCCACCCCAGTGTGGTACTCTTCCTTTAGGCATGGGAGAATGCTGCACAGTTTCCTACATACATAGTGTCTTGTACTAGTAATATAGCCCATTCCCCTTATTCCTTACTTCTCTTACCCCATACTGGTAGTTCAGAGATTGATGATTATAAGCCATTCAAAACCTGCTTTCTTGGGCCCCAGAATTTCAGGTCTTTTGCAGTGTTGGTACTTTTGGTTTGCAACTCTGGAAGTCTTCCGGTCCTGAAGGGCTATAGCTCTGCTGGCTGGCAAGGTCTGACCAAGTTTCCACAGTCTTTAGCTGCCATCTCTAAAAAACTGAAAAAAAAGGGAAAGGGACCTTGGAGAGGTGAGTTTTGATATAAGCCCTTGTTGTGTGCAAAAGAAAAAGGCTTACAATAAAAACTTTCTTTCCTTGCAAAGATGATTATAATCCTAAACTGAAAAAAAAATGGACTTTTAATGAAAAGACCACAGATCAGTAGGAAATTTGAAAATCAACAAGGGAGTCTTAAAAAAATCTAGAAAAGCAAGTTAGAGAAGGGGCTAAATAATGATGTAGTACCATTAATCTAATAAGGAGGGGGAAAAACACAAGTAATTCTGTAGAACCTAATTTTTTTTTTATTAAAGCTTTTTATTTGCAAAACATATGTATGGGTAATTCTTCAACATTGATCCTTACAAAGCTTTCTGTTACAAATTTCCCCCCCTAGTCCTCACCCCTCCCCTAGATGGCAGGAAATCTACATGCTAATTACGTTAAAATACTTGACAAATCGAATATACGTATACATATTTCCACCCTTATCATTATTGTGCAAGAAAAATCGTATCTACAAGGAAAAAAATCAGAGAAAGGAAACAATGCAAGCAAACATCAATAGAGAGCATAAAAATGTTATGTTTTGGTCCACATTTCATATCCCTCTCTCTTCACTGAACAATTAGAACTGGTTTGAAACATGTCATTATTGAAGAGAGCCATGTCCATCAGAATTGATCAGCATATAGTATTGTTGTTGCCATGTACATTGATCTCCTGGTTCTGCTCACTTAGCTCAGCATCAGTTGATACAAGTCTCTCCAGGCTTCTCTGAAATCATCCTGCTGAGAACCTAAATATTTTTAAAGGTTCTTTGGGAGTTAAAATTAGAAAAACAAAGATCTTGGGGTTGCTTAATTCTCTTTGAAAGATTTTTTTTCCGAGGCAATTAGGGTTAAGTGATTTGCCCAGGATCACACAGCTAGGGAATGTTGTGTCTGAGATTAGATTTGAACCCAGGTCCTCCTGACTTCAAGGCTGATGCTCTATCGACTGTGCCACCTAGCTGCCCCCAAAAGATATTTTTTTAAAAAGAGAAGAGAACAAAAGAGGGAGGTATAAGTGGTGGTTGGAGAGTTTCCATTTCATATACAAGCTTTTTTTTTTTTTGCATGTTTTAATAAGTATAGGAAATCCTTGTGTGTGTGTGTGTGTGTGTGTGTGTGTGTGTGTGTGTGTGTTTAAACAGTGTAAACAAAAATAGGCTGCAGACTTCTGTAAGTGTGGACATCTCTGTAGAGGGCCAGGAGGTAAGAATCTATTCCAGGTCTTGAATCTAACAGTAGCCTGGCTCATCAACTTCCCTTTTCTTATTGAATATTAATTGATAAGAAACCTGGCAACTGAAGCAAAATACAAACTTAGCTATATAATGGCGCTAAATACCACCTTTGAACTTAGGACAAGAAAACCAACCCACAATGGAGACTAAAGGTATTTGGGAGAAAGGTACTTGAGGACATTAATATGATAATTTTATTCTGATGTGTATCTCAACTCCATCTCTATCAAAGTAGCCAAGATCTGGGCTTATCTCAATAGATTGTGCTTGTTAGAAAGGATATAAGAATATCAAAGAGTGTATTTTGTATCAAGTCTATAAGCATTGGAGGTATATATATTTGTCTCTCTGATCAATAAAAATTGAAGAGTTCATATCGAATTCTCTCTGCTTGTCTCCTGCATAACACACCCTTATTTCACTACTGAAGCTGGATTTCAACCATGGCACTCGAACAGCGACGGAACTTTACCAGTGGACAGAACTTCATGAGTGGACAGAGCTTCCAAGGAAGGGTGCCCTCTTAGAAGCTCATATATTCAGGTAAGAGGGGAATTAGATAATTAAAAGTGAGCATAAAGTGGGGAAAAATGGTGATTACCAACAGACACTTTATCACTAGAAATAATTTAGCATTAGAAATAGTTTATCACCAGGCTGACAGGGAGAATGGGGATAGAGGGAGGACAATTAATATCATATATAGAATATCAGATATTAGATATCAAGATAGGAATATATAAGATAAAATTTATAAGATTGATTATTGTCCAGATGCTATCAATATAGTACACATTGAATTCAGAATAAGGCAAAATCAATCAGATAGTAGGGACTGAGAATATTATCTGAAAGTATTAAAGGACTGGGAGCTCTTCCAATTTTTGTATTCTCCATTTTGGAATATTTCTACCTTCAGAGACAGTTCTCTCAAATCCTTAAAGTAAATTGTTTTATCAGTGCTCTGGAGGAAGACCAGAGACTGCAAAGTTCATATGCTGGAAGAGGGGAAGAATTAGCATCTCCTCCCCTCCCCCAGGCTACCTCTTCAGATCTCTCTCTTAGACACAGACCCAAAGAGAAGTCAAATCCTTATACCTAGGGGGATAGTTCACCAAAACACTTTAGAAAGCTAAAGAAAGAGAAAGGGATATTCCTTTCTAAATTCAATTAGTCTTTCCAGCTCCTGATATAAATAATCCAATTCAAATTATAAAATCACACGCCTATTTTCAATCGGTAAAGGGAAGCAAGTTAAAACTTCCTTGAAACAATCTGCCTTTTAAAGTGCTAAATGCTGATTGCAAAAAGATATTAACTAGGGGAGATTCCAAAACACTTCTCTTCAAGCAGCTTCCCTTGGTGTCACATGGAAGTGCAGATAATAAAGAATATTTTCTCTCCCCACTAGAAACCCACTTTTCATAAACTACTCAGAGAAATGTGACTCTGAATAGATAGGAATCTGTATTAGGATAAGAGTTGGGAGTTTTTGCTCAAAGTGAGATCCTTCTGACTCAGTTTCCCAGTTCTATTTCTTTGTTTCCTACTTGATCATTCCTGAGTCTGATAAAGTAAAACATTATAATTTGATATCAATCTAAACTAAGGAACTTTTTGTCATGGGTATGCTCCCAGGCTGAGGCCTGAAGAATCAGTTCTAATGGTATTGTCATGCCCCCATATTTTCCTTTTATGACAAATTCCTAAGATAAAAGCAAATTCAAGTATATAATATCTTGCTTTCAATCTGAAAATATGTAATCATATCCTAAATAATTAGGTAAATGAGTATTTGGCCTAGTCATCTATTTGTTATATATGTTTGGTGAAATAAATTCTTTATAGATTTCCAAAATAATGGAAGAATAATTGGCATGATTGTCCATAAGAGCGAACTGTTATTTTATTGTTCATTTGAAACAAACTAAAACATCTTTAAAATTGGTATATACTGTGTCCTTCCTGTGATACAAATATATTTCATTTCCTGAAAAATTGCTGCCCAATCTACATTGGCTTCTTTACATCTTATAGAAGTCTTAGTGGACTTGTCTTTCTCAGATCATCCTAACTTCTATTAGATTTGTTTTGCATTTTAGATTTTGGTGAGTTACAGCTGCATTAGCCAACTTCAAAGAACTAAATCAATTGTTGAAACTTCAATTAGCTCCAGCTTGCCACCTCCTCCATAAAAAGATGGGATATTGTAAGTGACTCAGATCTATGCCCATTCTCAGCAGGAAGCAGTTTCAGAAGATGAGATCATCCCCCTTGCTCCCAAAGGACTTTGAGTCCCATTTGTTTAAAAGTGAGAACTATTACTAAATGGTGAATGGACCCCCAAATTATCCAATCTCTGGATGAGTCTCCTGTTACATCTATTTGGAACTTGGAATGGCACAAATTTCCACATCTCAGATATGGGATTTCATGATGTTTTCAAGACTCTCAGAGATACACTGTACAGCATATTCAAAAATAATCGCAGATATTTCTAACTACAGATACTGTTTTAAGGAATGGCACTGGAATCTAAATCATGAATGTATTAGAAGGATATATTGTAAAATGTTGCAATTGTTTTATTCCATTGTCTTACTTCTGTTCAAAAGTTTTTCAAATTCACTACCTATGACTGTTATTATGGAACATCCATCCTATGTGATAATGTCTAATAAGATTAATCACAATAGTACAGGTCTGCAGGTGAACAGGTTTGAGACAACATCAAGGAAAATTGGGAAACAGTAGTAGTAAAAGAGATTTGTAGAATTACTCACTGTTGGAATTCTAGCAGATATATTAACTATTATAACACTTGCTGTTTTAGCTACAGCTCTTACAAAATCTGTTCTGACTGCTTAATTCCCAGATAAATTAGCAAAAAAAAAAAATACCATAAGCTTTTTAGAACAAATATAGATTATGAGTTACAGCAAGAATTAAATTTAGTGAAACAATCATTAATATGGTTAGGGAATCATGTAAACAATTTGGAATCTTGATTACAGCTAACTTTTTAGCAGAAAACATGCAATTGATCCTGACATCGTAGCAACCAAATATTTCAGTGATTAAAAAGATAAATCCTGTAAATAATCTGAAGTTTATAATTTTGCATATTCTTCCTCTTGCACGTTTTATTTTACTACCGATTGGCTTAGCCCCTTGTGAAGTATATTCTGCAATCATTCTCAACTATGAGAACTGAAGTCTATAGACTTCATCTTTTAAACAAGAACGGAAAGTTGTAGAAGGCAAGAAATCTTTCCAGGTCTTGAATCTTACAGTAACTTGGCTCACCAAACTTCCCTTTTCTTATTGAATAGCAGAGACATATTAATATATTGATAAGAAACCTGACAACTGAAGCAAAATACAAACTCTGCTATATAATGGATCAAAGACATACCTTTGAACTTAGGACAGGAAAACCAGCCCACAATGGAGAAAAGTATTTGAGGACATTGTTATGATAATTTTTCTCTGATACTTAGCTCAACTATTTACATCTCTGTTGAAATTGCCAGGATTCGAGCTTAATCATTTGCATCTTAGTAGATTGTGCTTGTTAGAAATATAGGAATATCAAAGAGTGTATTTTGTATCAGGTCTATAAGCATTGGAGATATATATGTCTCTTTGATCAATAAAATTTGAAGAGTTTATATCGAATTCTTTCTGGCCTCTGTATAACACACTCTTATTCCACTACTGAAGCTGGACTTCAACACATCTCCAATGAAGAAATAGCCTAATCAACTTCAGAAGATTAAAGGATCAGCCTTCAGTTCTGCTTTAAAAGGTATCGACTCCCTAACAGTATGGTCAGATGATATATCTAATATATATATATATATAAAACATGTACATATATATGTACATGCATTTTGTATGCTTATGTGTATGTGTATAAAGAGACAGTAAGAATGTACGTGTGTTAGCCTGTGAACTTATACAACAATTGGAAGCCATCTTTGTCTACATTTCTAAAGACTAAGACATATTCCATATTCTGAAGTTCTCAGTGTGAAAGCATAATAAAAACTTCCTTTTAAATTTCTTTAAAAGTATTAAAAATAGATTCTGAGAAAAAACCTCTTGGAAAGATGGGTAATAGGTCACAAGGGATAAAGGCTTTTCTTAAGGAAATAGATTTAAGGGTATCACTAAACCTTCTAACAAAGAATATCTGTTTTGTCTTTCCTATGTGGCAAAATGGAGTGAGTCTGGGACTATGCTTATTCAAGAAAACTTAAGTTTCAATCTGGCCTTACACACTATACTAATTCTACGACCTTGGCCAAGTCATTTGACCTGTCTGCCCCAGTTTCTTCAATTGAAAATGGGAGCAATAACAGTCCCTACCCTCCTGGGTCATTGCATGGGTCATGTGAGTTATCTGTAAAGTTTCTGGTGCTTAATAAGTTACTATTCCCTTCCCTAGTACCTCTTCTAAGTTTTTTTTTTTTTTTTTTTGGTACAAAGCATCACAAAGTTTCTCCTTACTGAAACATTACAGAAACTTGATCTGAAATAAAATCAGACTCTATGGATTGTATAATGACACAAAGTAGGGAGAAGATTAACTAATTAACTGTAAGGATTTACCTTTGGCAATTGTCCATGGTCAATGGTGTCCATGTTCTCAGTTTGGCTATAAAATATTCACTTATGACCCATATGGATTATATAGCCAATGGACCTTGGGGGTTACTAAAATTTCCAGCAGAATTTGGGAAGACATCGATTACAAAATAATTGCTTGAAACCGACTTATTATTTTAAAAAACAACAGAGCATCATTACTTTTCATTTCTGGGAACAATTAGCTTGTTCTGTCAGCCTTTTTTTAAAAATTATGTTAATGATAAGATAGAAGATTATGGATTTTGATCTTTTATTTGGTAAACATAGCATGGTGTGATTTTAATAATAATGAAGCTGAAATCAGTAGTTTTGTTGTTGTTGATAGAATCCCTGTTACTACCTGGTTCTTTAATCTATTTTCTTGTTTAGAAAAAAATAGACAAAATAGTCCAGGTAGTATTTACCCTATGAGGTTGTTGTGGGGACCAAATGAGCTGTTTCTAAATCAGGCTGTAAGCTTTAAAGTGCAATATATTGTTATTTTAGGTTCCAATATCTACAAGTCTATGAAAGTTGAAAAATACAAATTTTGTTCTAAATTTATTTCTTTAAATCTTACTGTTTTATTTATTATTTATTTTATTTTCTAATTATCTTTCTATTTTGTTTTCTCTAGATATAAAATTTTAAGATAATAGCTGACATCTTGGTTAATATCCAAAATGGATATTACTTGGTCGGTGATAAATATACACAGAGCAGGGAGGTTCATTTTATAAAATATTTCTTAATCTGGGGTGTGTTAACTTGGTTTTTTTCTCTCCCCCAAGAGTCCAAAATGCCAAAACGCAAAAAAAAAAAAAAAAAAAAAAGAAATTCCTGTTACAGAGGAAACATTTTTGCTTTTGCTTTGAATGTCCACAGGCATTTCTTAACTGCCAAATAGGTTCTATAATCTTACACTTGAACAATTTTACAAATTCAAACTCAGCTATAAATCTACATTTTCTTTTTTTTTTTAATTTTTAAGAGTCCAGTTTAGAAATCTAAGAATTTGAAGCATTTCCAACATGATGAAAGGCTGAAGTGATTATTCAGAGGGAATGCTTTATGTGATTATGAAAATATGAATTAGGTGATAATACACCCAACCGCAAAGGAGTATGTGTTTAAAGTGACTATAACAATAAAATCGAAGTCATCACCATCCCTAAGTGGTGACTCAATGTTTCAGTAGTTTTGGCATGGAGGAGCCCCTAGTGGAAAAGGAATGGAAAGACAGCTTTCTTCTTGATTACAGGAAGAAAGAAAAAATTAAAGCTATTTTGAGGACATAAACTCAAGCTTCTTGAAGAAATCAAGTGAAAATTTTAGAAAATTGAAATTAGCTTAACTTACATATTTCTACTGAAGAAAAAAAAACCCACCAGCTTTCTGTTTACTGTGGAGGTTAGGCAAGAAAAAAGGCATAGCTATTGTAACATATCACGTCTTGTGTGTCCATTCAGATTCCAAACTCACTTCCCTTGTCATGAAGAAAACTGCAATTGAGATAGCTGGTTTTTTTTGTTGTTGTTGTTGTTGTTGTTGTTTTTGACAGGGTCATGTTACAGAAAATTCATTCCTATCAATGGGACCTCTTCCTCTGAGATTCTCACGGTCATTCTTAAGATGATTTCTTTTGTGAATTCAACTTTAATAGATTAAAAAGCCTCTTTGGCCTCTTGTCACCGGGCCAGCAAAGAGCTTTATCTAGGCAGCAGAAAATTTTGCACCAAAAGCTTGGATTGTTCTGAGGGTTGAAGGAAGGCCCAGAAGAAGGCGAGAAAGAACCAAGAATCAAAACACTCCCTTCTTTGCCCCCTCCTTTTTTCTTCAGACACCAAAACAAACGAGCAGATACACGTGTCCCAATGACTCTTGTTTACTATCAAGACTCGGGCGCGCCTAGAATTCTGGGAGTTATAGTCTACTGCATTCCATTAATCTGTCTTTCTCTTCGTCCAAAGTGGCTGTCAGAGACTACATTCCCACAATTCATGTCGGCGATAAAGTTTGGCGTACATCTCCTGAGTCTCGGCAGAGATCCAATCCGAATAACTTGTTTCTATGATTGACGCACCGCACTTCCCAATCACTAGAAGAAGAGAGCCAACATGTGCCCGCCCTCATGACAGACATTCATATTACCCAATGGGAGGAGATAGATGGTCGAATGGCGACTTCACAGGCCAATGAAAGGACGAGAGAACTAGGTGGAGGCTCGGCCCCCAAGGGGTTGAGGGGAGGGGGAAGGAGAAGCTTGAAAGACTTGGTAATGGCGACGGGTTTGGTAAGTGGGAAAGTTTCGGTTGAGGAATGAAAGCCGCGACTGAGGCCCAAGGCACCCAGACAGGCTCTGTCCGGCTATGGCGGAGGGTGCACGGGGCCGTAGGAAAGGTCGGCGCGACTCTCGTGGTTTCTGTCTTGCGCTTCCCTCTCTTCATGGCTGGGCTTGTTTGTGTCTAGCTTCAGGAAAAGGGGGGGAGGGCAGATGGCGGGAGGCTGAGAGTCAGTCGGGTGCTTCTTTCCACTTTGGCCGGCAACCGCGGGCAGTGGCCGTTAACCGTTGCTTCCACCTTTTTTCGGCCCCCGAACCCCTTTCATAACGGCCGTGAGCCGACTTGCGTGAGCCCACTGGCGTCTCGCCGCGACGGCTCTGGCTGCGGTGCGCGAGGGACCTTCGGGGCAGGACTGAGGGAGGGGGAGCGAACCAGGCGCTTTCCCGGCAGGGGCGGGGGGCTGCCCTAGTGCGTGTAGGCAGGACGTGGGGACAGGCACGGAGCTCTAGGGTCTTTAACAAAGTTTGATGGCCAACTCTTCCTGCGGAGGGAGGAGGCCGAAAGGACGGCTTTAACTAGGTGGAGGAGGGTTGAGGGTGGCGGGGAAGGTCTGTCTAACGTCTCTGTGCGAACCTTGACTGGGGAGTTGGCTGAGGTGGCCGTAGCCCCAAACCTCTCGAAGCCCCTGGGCCCTAGGGCTCATTGTTACGCAGTTCGAATGAATGGGCTCTGGGGCGCCTGCGCAATGGGGCAGTGTCGAAGGGGGATAAACAACCACCGCGTCCAGGCGGCGGTCACATGACGGGAGGTGGGGGAAGGGGAGATGAGTAATGAAGGAGAGTGGGGGCAGGAAGGGGATGGCCTTGGCTTTTACTGGGAGGGCGGTGCTGTGGCTGCAGGGCCGAACCTAGGCTGCTTGGCAGGCCACTCAAGTTTCCTTCCAGCTTGTGCAGCTGCCCACAACACTTTTAAAGGGAAAAAAAAGGCGTCCAGGCGTAATTGTTAGCACCGGCTGTGCTTTGGTATCTTCTGAATTGCACGGCCCAGGTGTGAGAACCTTAGTAGCCTGTGTACACGTTTGAGAGTTGTTTACCGGTTGCTTCCCGGCCAGCGTTCTCTATAAACAGTCATCGTGTAGGGCAAGGGTCATGAAACATTTAGCCAGAGTGCCATTGGACGGGGAAGATAGGGGGAAAGATGAAAGGTATAAGTGATAGGGAATGAATGAGGATTATTAATGAATTCTTAAGTTGGGTGTGAAATTAAAGTTCGCTTAAGTCAAACTTCCGTTTGGTATTGTGATTTAAAGTAAAGGACACTAATTAAAATATTGGGTACCTACTATGGGCACTGAAGGGGTACAAAAATGAATAGGATATGCCACGTCTTTAAGGCAATTGCTGATAAGCCCTTTCCTTTGATCTGGAATTCTTTCTCCTTTCCTCTTGCTGCTTTGATTTCTTTTTTCCCCTCTCCCTTTTAAAATGAACCAACCAATATTAGGTTTATCGTATATAAAAAACAGGAATGTCCCAGATACCCAGTGATTAGATTAGTTTTCTCAAACATCTTTAGATCAGCACTAACAAGAAGAAAAAGCTATATTGAACATACTTGTTATTTTGTAAACTGAAATCTTAAATATTTCCATTTAAGATAGATGTAAATTAGGGGCAGGTAGGTGGCACAATGGATAGAGGAAGACCTGAATTCAAATTTGGCCTCAGACATTTACTACATGTGTGATCCTGGGCAAGTCACTTAACCTGTCTCAGTTTCCTTGTCATTAAAATGAGGATAATAATAGTACCTTCCTATTCCACATATTGGTGAGGATAAAATGAAATAGTATTTGTAAAGTGTCTGGCACATAGTGAGCCATATATAAATGTTAGTTATTTTTTGAGTAAATTAGTTGAATTAAAGTGAGATTTATTGTGGTTACTTGATAGTATTTTCTAAAAGGTTTTTGAATTTGAAAAACTCTTGATTTGTAGCCTTTGAACAATTATCCTCATTTATTTCACTTAATTTTGTGTACCCACAATAGTATTTTCCTAAGTCAATTAAAAAGCTAATGAATTAAGGGTTAGACTGTTTTTGTTGGGTGTTTGATTTGTGTCTAACTCTTTGTGACCCTATTTGGGCTTTTTAGCAAAGATGTTGAAGTGATTTGTCATTTTGTTCTCTAGCTCAATTTTCACAGATGAACTGAGGGAAACCAGGTTACTTGACTTGTCCAGGTTAACATAGCTAGAGTAAGTGTCTGAAGTTAGATTTGAATTCAAGTCCTCCTGATTCCACCTACTCTTATCTACTCTATCACCTAGTTGCTCCAGTGTCTGTCATTTTAAAGGGTTTTCTCATTTGATTCTCACATCTGTCCTTTTAGAAGTGGTTTTAGCCTCATTTTACAGATGAAGAAAATGAGAACAAAGAATAAATGAAATCAGTCATACATCTACTCACATAAGCTAGAACTAAAATTTATGACTTATCTAGAGTCTTTTCTATTACACTCTTGTGGATATTACAGGCAATTTTGAGTATGCTTCACTTAAAGATTTACATTGTAGTTAAATGCATCATTGATCCTCAAGAAATTTTTGACAATACAAATATGAATATTTTATAGATGAGAAAATATTTAGGCAAGGTTATGTAATCTTAAGTGTGTCAGAGTTAGGATTCACACTTAAGTTCCTCTGACTCTAAATCACTGTCCTTTCAGTTTTCCTATAGGTGTTAAATTATATAATGTGAAGAATGTTAGGGAAATGCAGTCAGCGATTAAAATGATTCTTTAATGAAATACAGTACTTTTATGTGTGGTCTTGCTTTCCTGTTGAGGACATTACCTGCTGAAGCAGTTTGCAAGCAAGTATTATTGAAGACTGAATAAAATTGACCAAAATGAATTTAACAAAGCTTCTGAAGAGAAAAAAAAGTTAATTTTCTATCCTGTATCTTATCTAACTCCTTTTGCTTTCTGTGCCTAATGAAATAAAAAGTATTGCTATACCTATTAAGTAGCAAGAAACATCTCAGTGCATTTTGATTAGACTGGAATATTTGACAGTAGAATAATATGTTTTTTTTTTTAAAGAGTTTTTGATTTTATCTTTGAATCTCCAGGACCTAACCTAGAACAGTATCTTGCACTTATTAGGCACATTTTTGGATTAGATTGGTGTGTATGTTGTAGTTAAAGGATTTCTTTTGATTGATGTTGCCAAGTTGATAACTATTAGATCACAAGGGCAATATACACTGATCTTGGGAATGCAGAGGAAATCTTGTTGCCTTTAATCTTATGTTAGAGAAGTACTAAAGGGTTTCTAGCACCCTCTTCTATTTCAGTTTGGTAGACTGTCCTTAAGATGGAAGAGATCTATTTATAAATTGCAGAAATTCATTAATGTGAGGTTTTCATGGTAACTTGGGGAAATGGTTGAAAATAGGTTGAGGAGGCATTATAGATTTCATATCACATATACATTTTGAGACAACTAAGTAGCAATTTATAGGAGTGCTAGGTCTGCAATTAGAAAACTTGAATTTAGATGTAGCCTTACATACTTAATAATTTATGACTGGGCAACTCATTTAATCTGTTCTACCTCAGTTTCTTCTACTGTAAAGTGGGATTAATAGCACCTACTTCGAAGAGTTATTGTTTGGAATACATGATAATTTGCTTGACAAATATTATTTTATGGCATCTTGCTTATTCCCTTCCCTTCATAGATCATAGAATAAGAGCTGAAAGATAATTTAAGAAGCCATCTTTGTCATTTTATAGATGAGAAAAAGGAAGACTAACTACATGAAATGACAAACCCCAAATCACATAGATAGTGATAGATGAAGTCTTGAAAGAAAGTTGGATTTTGCTTCTGGTTAGCTATTATTTTTCTGAGTGGTTTATATCTCTTCAAAATCACAAGTATCATCATCAATATTAATTTTTTTTATGACACATCTACTGTATGCCAGAAAATGTGCAAAGTACTTGACAGTATATTATTTCATCTGATCTTCACCTACTCTGGACAGTAGGTGCTTTTGTTATCCCCATTTAACAGATGAAGAAATTGAGGCAAACAATAACTTGCTCAGGATTGTTCAATAAATGCCTGAGGTTGTATTTGAGCTAGTCTTTGCTACTTTTTGCCTGGTGCTCTGTCCATTGTACCACTTAGGTAGGTCATCGTTGTGTCCAAAAGCCTAGTGTAGTCTTATTAAGATAACAATAAATGGTTTTCCTTTTTTTTTTTTAAGAGAAAAACTATTTTCTCCTAATCTTTAAAGGCTTTATTCTTTTTAATATTATTTAAGAATCTTCAGTTAATACATTGTAGGAAACAGATAAAGAATACTCTGGGTCTGAGACCAAAAAATGATTTCTGCAGTCTAATTCTCATGTATTTATGTTGCTTTAAAGTTTACAAAGTTGCAGGTCATGGGGTTCTTATTTTACAAATGAGGATGCTGGTGCTCAGTGTGGTTAAATGACTAGCTTGTGAGCACTCAACTAAAAGAAATGTTAAGAATCAGGATTTGAACTTTTTATCCTAACTAGATCCAGCTGTCTTTCCAGTTCTTCTGATTTGGTTCCCACTTGTTTTATGCTCCCTTTATAAAGTTTGGGTAATAAACTTAACTTACATGATCATCAAGTAATACCTCATTATCAAATGTCTAACTTCATATCCTTCCATAGTTTAGTTCTTTCTCCCTTAAATTACCACATACAGGTGTTTTGCATGTTTTATTTCCTTCCTCTCCCACCAGTAGAATGTAAGCTCTTTGGGGCTAGGGACTATTTTCATTTTGTTTTTGTGCCTGGCATAGTTCTTGGACTTAGTAAAGTGTTTAATGAATGTTTGTTCAATTGGATTGGATTCAAACATAACAAAAGGCTTTTTCAGAAATATAATCAGAGATTGGCCCCAGGGTTTCACAGGAATGTTATTAGGTTAAATAAAATATGTATATAAGTAATATCCTTTGCATTCTTTAGAAGGAAGGACTTTTACAAATTAAGCATGATGATAACTTCAGAATTTGGCATGTAGATGTAATTGCATGTTAACTTTATAGTTATTGATCAAGATGTGTTAGGGACTCGGCCTGAGTCTATGAGGAGCACTATATGTAGATTTAATAAACTTAAATGAGTGAGGGGATGCAAGATTATGATGCTTTTGATCTGTTTGTAGTTAAAATTCCCAAGATCACATATCTTGCCATTTTCATTTACATTACTTATTTTTCTTTTAAGTCTGAACACCATAACATGGTGTGGGAAGTGAAGACAAATCAAATGTCTAATGCAGTACAGAAACTCCTGCTGGTAATGGACAAGAGAGCTTCAGGAATGAATGACTCCTTGGAGTTGCTGCAGTGTAATGAGAATTTGCCATCTTCACCTGGATATGCTTCCTGTGATGAACACATGGAGCTTGGTAAACAATTTACTACTTTTCAGAAATTATCCAGGCCTTTCCATAAGATTTAGCATTAATTTTTACATAGCCAGCTCCGATTCTTAACCCTGTAAAATAACCTGATCATATTTAAGACTTTGTCCATTAGAAATTTTCAAGATAATTTAATTTTGTGCTTTTAAAGTGTGATTTAAAACCAAATTGGGTCTTGAAAGTTGGTCATTTTAGAAAACATTGAAATTTTATTGAACCACATCAAACTGTTTATTAAACATTTTTGATAATATCACTCCTACTTTTAAAAAAGTAGCAAAGAGTGGCTTTTCATTGCCTTTCAAACATGGTATAAACTCCTCTCTTTCAAGGATTTTTGCAATATGGCTTCGCCATACCTGTCTGGCCTTACTTCATATTACACTGTTTCACATACTCTTTTTTTTTTTTTTTTCTTGCAAAACTGGAATATTCGCTATCATACCTCATCCTGCCCTCTCCCATCCTTCAGCTTTTGTTCTTGCAATTCCTCATTCCCCATGTTTAGGATGGACTCTTAACTTTCTTGGTTGAAGTCTTTCAGGTCTTACTTTGTATTTGAAGATTGCCTACTTCTCCCATATGAAGGTATCCTTCCTCACTTATTCAGTATCTAAAAATCTAAGTTTCTGCCACATGTAGAGCTATTTGAGGACCAGATAAGCTCCAACCCTTATGGAATTCAGAAAATTATGTGGTGTTCCCATTAGCATTTATTTCACACTTTGTTTTCCAGTTATTAAGTGTATTTATCCTTCCTGAGGTATCTTTCTTTCCCTAGCACCTGGCATGGTATCTTACACATTGAAAATATTTAATAAATGGAAAGGGTTTATCTTTTCCTAACAAGTGGAGCAAGTCAATGCTTGGCCATTTCCAGTTGTAGATGGAGGGCAAGAGGGCAGAGTGAGTCTTTATTTTAGGTAGATTGCCAACCCAGTTGCTGCTGTGGAGACTTAGGGTTTAGAATTAAAAACAGAAGATCAAATGGATAGATCCCCTCAGTGATTTTACTTATGTTTGTGGGATAGCGTGAACCTAAAGGATAGAATCTAGCTTAATTTAATAGATTTAATAGAAAATTAGGAAATAGTGACTAAATGTATTGTCTATTGTGACTGGGTGGACATACTGGGGTGGTAGTTGTATGGGATAGATTTGGGAAGACAGAATCAGGAGTTTGAAGAAATAGTATACTTCAGTTGGGATTTTAGGAATAGATGTCCTGAATGACTATTTCATATGGGATAGTTTTTAGTTTTGGTAAAAGGTTTCAAGAAATTTGGGTCAACATCATGAGATTATAAATTTAGAACTGGGAACGTACCTTAAAAGGTTACCTAGATCATCTCTCATTTTGCAGTGAGAGAACTGAGACTGAGATGTGAGGTCCTCCCCTTTCTCCCTTGCATTGCTTTCCCAACAACATTAATGTGTAAGTGTAACCAAGGAGTTTATAGTGTTGCTTATTTTCTGTATTGCTTTTCATACCTGTTACTCCCATATGAATTGTAAAAATCACTTGTTAACAATAGCTCTTTAAATGGTTGTCAGTATAATAGTTTAGGGAATCAAAATTCATTGCTGCATTAATTTGGTCTTTATGCATCCATCAAACTATTATATGAATTTTAAATCTTAGTTATTCAAAACATAATACAAAGAATATAAATGCACCTTCAAATTTGAAGTTAATGATCTTTAATTTTCCCAATTGTTTAATATGGATATTTACGTTGAAAGACTTCTTTTTTCAGTTATGATAATAATTGTGTCATAGACGAGTAATTTCTCATATATGCTTTTGGATTTACTTGTGTGCAGATGACCTTCCTGAACTTCAAGCTGTTCAGAATGATTCTACCCAATCTTCCATATACCAACTTAGTGCAGACGTTTCACATCAAGAATATACAAGGCCACCGTGGAACCAGAATACCTCAGACATGTCAGAAAATGCATATTGTGAAAATGAGGTGGATTGGCTGACAGAACTAGCAAACATAGCCACAAGTCCACAAAGTCCTCTTATGCAGTGCTCATTTTATAACAGGTAGGAGTGTTGGTTTCATTTTTTTTTTAATGTATTTAAAATATGTACCATTGTGCAAGCTATTGTGGATTGTAAAATATTTGTGTTTATTAATGTTTAAATTACTTTATCTGGCTTAATTGACCTGTTTATTGGATTAATGTACATTTGATCTTACAGTTTATTTGGATTAGGGTTTTGTTACATCAAATTTGAAATATCTACTATATATATATATATGATTTGAGAATGAAATCTTTGGCTCATGACTTTTTCTATTTAATTCTTTTTGGATGAATGAACATGAGAGAGTTCTTTTTTTCTTTCTTTCTTTTTTTTTACTTAAATTAGCCAGTCCAATTCTACTAGCATCGTAGTAATCCTTTTCTTATTTTTAATGAAGATGAGATTTCTTTCAGCTTTAAGAAATGTGACAAAACTATATATTGGCTTGTTAACAATAATAACCTGCACCATTATTTCTTTCATTTAGTATTAGTAGGTCTGTCTTAGTTTACTTGGTTACTTTTTAGATCAAAATCAGTATTCTGAATCTTCCTTAAAATATACTTTGATGTTGATCCCAGTTATTTCATTCATTCAAAGAAAGTGAATTACTGATTTATCTACTCATGGAATCTGGTGCTCTAGAATAAAGAAAAATAGTCCATTTTAATGGTATTTAGCTCTAAAAATTGTTGGATCAAGAGTACCTCTGACACATTACATAGAAAATAAATGACTAGAATCTTTTCTTGATATCAGTGAAAAAGGCTTAAGATAAGCACACTGCATTTCTCAATGAGAAAATATAATTTACTTCATAATAATGGACTTTGTCAACTAGAAAAATATGTAATAATGTATATGTGTACATATCGCAGAATACCATAATATACATGCATGTCAAATTCTGCATTGACAGATTATATTGTAAAAGACTAACTTTATTCATCTAAGAAACCCATAGATATCTTATTGACTATATACTTAGAGAACTTCTTTTATCTACCATTTTATCAGAATCATTTACATTTAATTTAAGCCTGTATTTGTATTTCATTCACTTGTATTAAACCAAGGAAAATTGAAGCACTCCAGGGGAAAAAAAAAAAATTCCCATCAAAAGGCATCTTTTAAAAAAAAAAACTCAGATTTTTTTACTTGTTGAACATTTCTTGTTAGAAAATAAAAAGATTATTAGTTTTTGTCATCTATCAGTGATAATTATTTTTATTTTAGTTATTGTAAATTAATATATGGAGCAGCTAGGACGTAGAATACTGGGCCAGGAAATGAGAAGACCTGAGTTTAAATCTGGCCTCTAGCTTTGTGACCCAGAGCATGTTACTTAAACCCTGTTTACTTCATTTTCCTCATCTGTTAAAATGAGCTGGAGAAAGAAACAGCAAACCATTCTAGTATCTTTGCCATGAAAATCCCGAGTATGTATAGTGCACTAGTGCAAATAGTTTCTTATGGAAATAGAAATGACATCCAAATCTCAGCAGTGTGTTAGAACCCCACCAGGTGTTGTGATCCTGGAGTTTTTTCTTAAGTTTTTGTTTGATGCTTTATTTTGTTTTTTGCCCAGTTTTTTTTTTTTCATTTAGCTTGATAATCACATTTTTCATCTTTATAGCAATGTCGTGACGACTAAACAGTTATTGTAAGGTGCAGTGAATTCTTTGGAAGGAAATAAATAAAAATGAGCTTTAAAAAAGTACCCTGCTAAAGATGTGAATTTATTATCTACAGAATTTCCTGTGCTTCCCTTTTTTTCCTAGAGAATAAGATAGAAAATCATGCTCAACACATTGAAAGTCAGTGCCTTCTTAAGCAACTTAGTGTATAGTATTTAAAAATCTTTTAGTTATTGATACTTGGATAGCTGAAGTTTTATCTAGATAGTACCAAAGGAGACAGGTAAATTAACACTATGAGAAGTAGGAAGTTAAAACAACAGCCGAAAATAGTGTTTTTCATCAATTTATCACTAATTTTATACCAAAAAAACTCAAGAACCTAATTTTTCTTCTAAATTTTGGTTGAGAAGGACTGAATGGATTGTTATTGTTTTCTTAGTAATATTGATAGAATCCATTCTCTGATTCTTTCTACATAAATATTTAAAAACAAGAACAAGATCAAACATTTAGAATCTAATTTGAAATTCAAAAGGTAATT
This sequence comes from Myrmecobius fasciatus, assembly GCA_023553655.1. Lineage (NCBI taxonomy): Eukaryota > Metazoa > Chordata > Mammalia > Dasyuromorphia > Myrmecobiidae > Myrmecobius > Myrmecobius fasciatus. The sequence continues at coordinate 346,084 of JAJPUD010002090.1, forward strand.
AAATACTGTGTCAGGATTCATTGGAATATATTTGGATTATTTACCAAAATAGATGCAAATCAAACAAATGGTAATAGTGCTACAGAGGAAGAAATACTATATTGATGGGATCATGTTTCCTTCATGTATTCATCTTATCAGAAATAAGTTCTTAGCTCCATATCTGTTTTTGGGGAAAACAATAAAAAAACAAACAAACAAACAAACCCCTGAATTTTACAGAAATGGGAGGTTTAGACATTTTTTTCCCTTTGGACTTAAGAAATGAGTAAATTTTAAGAATCTTTATTAGCATTAGACAAAATTTGTAGTTTTGTTTCCCTTCTCTTTATGTCCTTCAAGAGTTAACTTCCCTTCCAGGACTTGCCCTCTCTCTAGTTCTTTGCCCCAATTCATATTGCTTAATCTGTATAAATTAATTGCAAGCCTATCATTTTGTAGTCTGTTTCTTAAAACTTAATCCTTTCTATATATTCCTAATTATTTTTTCATATAAAATTATCTTTTGAGTCTCTTAAGACTTTGTCTAAACTGTTTCATAACTTGAAAAAGAAGTGTTACTTTAGTAAAGAGATTTCTGAGACTTTCTGTGGAAGGTGATTTTAATTTTATTTTTTGTTTTTAAGTGTGTTCAATAAGAAAAAGAATAATGTCAAAAATATCTTAAAACTTGTGTATCCTTCTATGATATATATTTCAGAATACTTGAGCCAAAGAACCAGGTGCTTTCAGCTTTGGTAAATAAAAAATTTAATCAAATAGTAGCTCATTATAGATGTTCAGTAAATACTTTGGCAGATTAAATAAACTATTTCATTAAAGTTAATTTTCTTCATGTTGACTGCATTCCCATTTTTATTGTGCATATTTAGAGTTCTGTGTGCATCAGGGTAAGGTGGGATGCAGAGAGGAAACACTAGCACTTGGAAAAAGAAGGTATAAATATGGATAAAATAAAGTATGTTGCAGAAATAATATTTGGGAGTTAAAAGTATGAAATTAAGGAATATGTGAACAAGGCATTAGATATTTAAAAATTAATGTGGGGAGAGAGACTTTGTTAATGATTTATTGAAAATGTAACAACATACAGCATATAATATACAGATATCTTGGTTGTTTTCAGTTGTGTTTTCCAAATGAGAATTTTGTGCAATAACATTAAATTTTGAATGTGAAATAACTTTTGTTGAAAGAAAAGAACAATTTGAAAAAGACTTGAAAGTTATAAATGCTTCCTTTTAGATCATCTCCTGTACACATCATAGCAACTAGCAAAAGTTTACATTCCTATGCACGTCCTCCTCCAGTGTCTTCTTCCAAGGGCGAGCCTACTTTCTCTAATCATCATTGGAAAGATGAAACATCAGTAAGACATGAAAGGGTAAGTTTGTTCCTTCAGGTTAAAAACGTTTGCAAAAGATTCAATGCTTTCTTTACCTTTCAAAGCAACTTTTTTCCTTCCCGCCAATTGTTTGTAAATTTATACCATAATCTCATGAAATGCTGAAATAGTCTTATTTTACTGGGATGTACAAAGTACATTTTGTGATAGTGGGAAAATATATTGTAGCTTCTAAGAAATGAACTTTAGAATACTATGTATCTTATTTCTGTCTGTTAAGAAAAGTGATCAGATGAGATACATTTAACATCTATATTCTGATTGCAGAAATTAGTAGCTGATTGATATATATATATATATATATTTTTTTTTTTTTTTTTTTAGGCAAGTAGTGAATCAGAGTCTGGAATTTTCTGCATGTCCTCCCTCTCAGATGATGATGATCTGGGATGGTGCAATTCTTGGCCTTCCACCGTGTGGCATTGTTTTTTGAAAGGTAAGAGTATGTGGTATGCTGTTTTGCAGATTCTGTCCTTGTAAGACACCGTTTTAATATTTAGATTTCCTTTTCAATTTAAATTCCAGGCACACGTCTGTGTTTTCATAAGGGACGCAATAAAGAATGGCAGGATATTGAAGATTTTGCTAGATCTGAGAGCTGTGAGAGTGATGATCTCCCTGTAGGTACTCAAAAGGTAAAGCTTTAATTCTTTACAATATAGATATTTATTTTCATTTTCTTAGAATTAGATCCAGAAATAATGTGCAAAGATATATTCTAATTTTTATTTTAATACATTAAACAGTTTAGGTGAGGATTTTTTACTATTGGTAGTGAATTTATAATTTTACACATTTAGGTTATAGTGAGAAGTAGTGGATAGAGGGATGACAAATTTTTTTCTTTAAAATTCATACTTTTGTTTAATGCTAAATTTAGTTTTATGTACTATGAAGAGTATACTGATTTCATATTGGAAGAGGGGAATGGCATATTAGCATTAAATTTTGCTTTAAATAATCCACCAAATGGGGGGTTTCTATGTTTAAATACTTGAGATTTAATTGCATTTATTTACTTCTTGACAAACCTGTAAAAAAGCCATAAAAGTTTTATAGCCAGCAGGCTATAAATTGTACATATAATATAGTATAATATAATATATAAAGTTATATAATACAAGTGACTAGCAAGTCAGCATGTATTTCATTCATATGGTACATACTTTCTCAGGGTTATGGTTCTGATGGTCTAAAGTTGTTATCTCATGAAGAAAGCGTTTCATTTGGCGAGTCTGTACTGAAGTTGACTTTTGATCCTGGTACAGTAGAAGATGGTTTACTTACTGTTGAGTGTAAACTGGACCACCCTTTCTATGTTAAAAATAAAGGTATGATAGCTATTCTGACTTTTTAAAAAGTAAACATCTTAAACTTTTCTCAGTAATCTCAGTGATTTTGTGGGTTTAAAAGGAAAAACTGATTTCAGTTATAATTGCTTTAGGATATTTCATGTTTAAATAACAACAAATTATATAGATAGATCTTTTTTGAATTTAAATGACTTCAATGTTTACTTTTCTTGTTATCTGGCATATTAAAAATCATTATTTGCAATTATTTACACTTAGTTTTTAATGTTCTATATATGTGTGTGTGTATTTTATACACACATATATAAAATATACACACATATGTACATGTATATCAGCTTGTTACTCACCTATACCTTCTTGTCCTTTATATGATCATTAATGTCTACAGATAAAATATCTATACATTTTTTCTTATAGGTTATAAACTTTTGGGGGGGTGAAGTGAGGATAGAATCAGGCCTGGGATTTCATTGCTTTAGGGAACTTTCAATGTGGAAATTCTTACAGAACAGTTAGAAAGCATGACTGTAGCCCAAGAGTATTGGAGAGTTGCACGAGACATTGAAAGACTGCGGAAGTGGTGCAGGGTAATAAAACCTTGTGTGTTAGAAGTGGCACTTGAAGCGCTTCCTGATTTTTTGGCCATCTCTCCATTATGCCATACTGCCTCTCAGTCGTAGTCATATGATGTCATGGTTAAGTTGTACAGAGGCAGTGCAGATTAATAGATAGAGTGCTAGGCTTGGAGGCAGGAAGACCCAATCCCACCTCTGATACTTCACTACCTTTGGATAGGCAAGTCACTTCATCTCTTCATGTCTCTGGCAACTCCTTAGTAGGTACTTACTAAATCATAATCTAGTTGTGGACTTTAATCACTGATGAAATAACAGGTCTCATATATATTCATATATAGTCATAGAATGATTTCCTTTGTGCTATCTTCATTTTGAATGATATAAGCCTTTGCAAAAATTTTAAATACTCAAAATTTTTAATGTCATTATAGTATTTCATTACATTAACATACCATTCAGTTATTCATGAATTATTGAATATTTGTTTCTAATTCTTTACTATTAGAAATAGTGCTACTAAGTAAATTTTTGAACAGCCCTTTTTATGAATTAAAAAAAATGTCTTGAGTAGATTGCTCATAATTGAATTACTGGATCAGAGTATGATTATTTTTGTGACTCATAGTGTAATACCAGATTGCCCTTCAAAAAGATTCTACCAGCAGTGAATGAAGGTATTATCTGGCATGTTCTAGTAAATAGTGGTGTCATAGATAATCTGGTTGATAGCGTTGCTGAGTGTACCATTCTTGAATCAATAATTTTTAGAGAAGTAGAATTTGGTAAATGCATTTTAACACTATTATAAAAAATACAATTTAATCTTAAGCGTTTGAGAAAGTATTTACTATGCTAAAATCTTGATATCGTCTTTATAAATATAAATTATTATTTTGTGGTAGATTTGTTAATTTTGTGGAGATAATACCAAATGCTAATAACTAGCAACAAAAAAAATTCATCTTTTTTATTTGACAATTAAAATATATAAAAACTATCTATCTATAAACATAAGGATGCATTGGGGGAAGGGGAACAAGAAATTAGGTACAGCATCAGTGTGCTTATGTTACTATTATATATAACTATAGGTTGGTCATCATTTTATCCAAGCCTGACTGTGGTTCAGCATGGCATTCCATGCTGTGAAGTTCATATTGGCGATGTATGTCTACCTCCTGGACACCCCGATGCCATTAATTTTGATGATTCAGGTGTTTTTGATACATTTAAAAGGTAATCTCGGACTCATTCTTTTTTTAAATAACAATTTGTAGTTACTGTAGTATTAAGATGAATATTACAGGGGCATATAAACCTTCATGACTTGGAAAAACTTCAAAGAAAAATTACTTAGGAGAAATCATAAAGTATAATAGAAATAATTTAAGTAGTCAGGATAAATAAAATAACAGCAATCTAGAAAAATACTTCGAGGAAAGGGATTGAACCTGTATGAAACCTTTAAAACTTGAATAGTATCAATCATTCAACAAACATGTATCAAACTTCTTTACGTGCTGAACATAATGACAAAAATAAAAGCTCTTGTCCTCAAGTAACATCTTCTATTAAGGAGATAATGTACAAAATAAATAGAAGGTAATTTGGGAGGAGAAGCTTTAGTAATCAGAAAGGCCTCACAGAGGAGATGGTAATTTGAGCAGAGCTTTGAAAGAAACTAAAGATTTTGAGATGAGGAGAGAGTGCTTCCTTGGCCTGGAGCCACAGCCAAGATTTCTTTGGGGAGGTTAGTCTGTGTGGCCTCCACATGATTGTGAAGAAGCAATATGGAATAAGATGAATGTGAAAGGTTTGCAGTGTCCAACAGAAAGGTTCCATAATTAGATCTTTCTTTAGGATTGACTGTATTACAGAGAATGGATTGGAGAAGGAGAAGTTTAATTAAGAGGTCCTTGCAGTAGTCCAGATTCGAAGTGGTGTAGGAAGGAGCTGGGGTAGCTGCTGTGTGAGTGGAAAGAAATGAGAGTTGTGGTAGTAGAGTTGATGATACCTGGCTTAAGGGGAGAATGAGAAATTGAACTTGAGGGATTGGGGGGATAGGGGAGTGTACTTTGCAGAAATATGAAAGTTTAGAAGGTTGATTTTGGGGGAAGAAAAATGTTTCATTATCTCAAATATATTTACATGTTATATCCTCCTCCATTAGACTAAAAATTCTTTAAAGGGAAGGCCGGGGTATTTTTCCTGTATTCTTAGCACCTGGCTTAATGCTTTCTGCAAATACGAATTAATAAATGCCTGTCGAGTTGAATTGAATTAAAACAGACCAAGTCAAATGTGTTCTTCTGCCAAATTTAAACTACAAGTCTCCAATTATTAAAAAATCTAATCCTTAGAAATGATACATCTAATATTCAGGGTTTTAGTTGTTTGGAAAAACATAGTAGAATTGTACCAAGTCATGATTTCAATTCTTGTCTAACTGTGGTTGGTCACAGAAAGAGGGATGGCAGGTGAATAGCCAGACTGAGCCACTGTTATTCTCAATATAGCAAAAGAAAATGAGAAAGGCTCCACATAAAGAATTTATGGACAAGCAAAAGATGGGTTATGATCTGGATAGTTGAAAGAATATCCAAATTGATGAGATCAGAAATCAGATCACTTGGCTCATAGCCTTGTTCTGTGAGAATGAAATAGCTAGATTGAAGCCTAGGGGCAACACTTATTTATTTGTTTATTTTAGCTTAAACAATTCTTAAAGCAAAAGAATTCTCATGGAACACACTAGTTCCATTCTTTAGGGACTTCTATAAAAGAGGAAATTAACAGTTCATTTTAACAACTTAATGTAATAACTAGGGAAAGTCTTCAGGATATTTAAATTCTCAAATAATAATGAAATTTGCATAGCATTTTAAAGTTTATAAATCATCATACAAATATTTTCTCATTTTATTCTCACAAAAAACATGGGATTTTATGTGCTGTTAAAGTGAGTTCTGAACTTTGGAATGAGATTTGTTTAGGAAAACAAAACAAAATAAAAAAATTTCCTCCATAGAGCAGAAAAATAAACTAAATGACAAAGACTAAGGAGAAATCTAAATTGTTTCCAAGCCAAATGTAAAATAAGGAAAGACATTGAAAAAGTTCTGCCATCTCTCACCTTAGGGGAAGACAGGTAGTAATTGGTGTGATAAATAGAAAATTTTATCAGTTAGGTGTTTTAAGCATGCTTTAATTGACCTTGACTAAGACATTCATAGTTTGCCACCTTCTGAGCATCAGACAAATTTCAGACGGCTTTTTTCCCATTGGTAAAACTGGCATTTCAGTTAATGCTTACAAAAATGGAATTTTGTTTTCTTGAATTTTCTAGAATTAGTAAATAGAAAAAAAAATCAGAAACTTGGTATTCCATATATTTCAAAGTTTTATAGAAACTTCATGATTTAAAAAAATTATATAGAAATCATATGAAAGCCATCTAATTAAATGAATTATTTCAATTTTTTAAAATTTATTTGTGAAATTGGAGGGTCTTAAATTCTTGGGGGGGGTACCCAAAATCTTGAATTGCTGATATGTAGTGCAGTGCCACTAGAGGGCAGGCTCATCAAATTTTAGCAATTAATGACGTCTTCTACTCTAGAATTCAAAATAAAATTATTTTTCATATTATTAAAGTTGAAAGAGTAGTGCTTTGCCCAAAATAAAACAAATGGCAAAAATAGGCTTCGAATGAGATCCTTTGTTTTTAAATTCAAGGCCACACAGGATAATAATAAGTTAAAACTCCAGTCCTGACTACATTCAGTGTTTCTTTCACTACACTTTGAGTATAATTTGGAGTTGTTTTCTAAAGGCTTTATTAAGGTATCCTAAAAATACTTTTCTCTTTCTCTTGTTTACAATTCTAGAGAAGATCCATATTTTTATAAAACCACAAACTTGAAAATGCTTATTTTTCAAAAAAAAGTTACATTGATGTACAAACTAACCATTGATTATTGTTCATATATTTCTTAACTATAAACATCCCATAGCATTTGAACTTTGTGATTTCCTGTATTAGAAAATGTATCTAAATATATTATACATTAAAAAATTATATGCATGGAGAATCATCAAAAGCCATTTGTGTCTAATAGTCCACTTAGTAATATCAATTAGTTACCTTGACAGTAGTGTTGTAGGAAGAAGAGCACATTTTTCTGAAGTTTTTTAATATTACAATGTTAAGTCATAATATTTGAATGTAATTTGGATATTTGATGCTCTAATGAAAATTACTATCTTGTTTTAAAGATTTATCTTCCCACTGTAGCTGTGTTTTTGGCAGTGATGGATGGCAGTTATATATATTTAATCTTTTCTTGATTTTATTTATAACAAAAATTGGAGTCCTCGAAATACACAATTACTCATCAATATTTTGACACATTTCTTTCTCTTAATTCATTGCTAGGTTATTTTAAAAGGGTAGAGAAGCAGGAATTGGGTTCAGCATACAACTGAAGTGACAGGTTTCATGTCAAAAATATATATAAGAAGTAGGACATCAAGAAGAATTGATACAAGGCCCATTAATGTTGATAGTAAAGAGATGAGGTCATCTTTATTGTTTATATTAACGGTGACTCTCTTTGTATGATTATAATTTCTTCTAGCATTATTTGTTATAGCAATATGTACTTATCTGACAATAATGGGGAAAACACACCATTGAATTTTCCACATAGTTGAAGCTTTGTTTTTGTTTGCTTGTGCCTGTCTGACTTTTTTGTGAGGTTTTCTTGATGTGTTTTGCCATTGCCTTCTCCACTGGATTAAAGCAAGCAGAGCTTAAGTGATTTGTCAGAATCATACAGCTAGTAAGTCTCTCAGGCCTCATCTGAGCTCGGGTCTTCTGGATTCCAAATCAGTACTCTTACCCATTGAGCTACCCAGCTGCCTCTATTTGAAACTTACCCCTTCTTAGTAAATGAAGCTTAAACATTGGAATAATTTTTCCATCAAAATCTTTCTAAAAAGTATCAATCATATACTGCTCTGTCTTTATTAATGGAGTTATACTTAACACGACAAACTTTTTGATGATGTAGATCATCTTATAATTGTTTAATAACTATTTAGCCCTTTAGATGGTTCTTTGGAGTCAGGCTTTTTGCCCCAAATGACTGTATTTTCATAATTTATACATTAGCTTGCAAGAGTTTTATTTATGCCTGTTTATAGATCAGGGAATTTTTTTGTGTCATGGACTCCTTTGGTTGTCTTGGTGAATGAAAACTGGGGGTTCTTTCTCAGAATGGTGTTTTTAAATAATTGAGGTTTCCATTACTTAAATTTCAGTTTGAGGCTCCTGAAAATAAAGCTGTGTTTTTTCTCTTATGCAAGTTTGTAAACTCCCCTGAAATCTTAGTGTCCTATGGAATCCAGATTAAGAACATTTGCTTTTAGAACAGGTGTCAAACACATGGCCATCTATGTGGCCAGGTGCAAATTTACTTGGGAAATATCAAACAAAAATAG
>JAJPUD010002091.1:3632-21126 GCA_023553655.1 Myrmecobius fasciatus
GGGGCGCTCGCCGAGCTGACGGGACGGACGATGGGCGCTCGCGCCAGGCCTCCCGCACAGCTCTGGGCACTGCTGCCGCTGCTGCTGCTACTGCTGCTGGTCGAGCTGCCCGGGCCCGGCGCGCAGGCTGCGCGGGGTCGCGCCGACAAGCAGAACACGTTCCGCCGCGCGGCCAGCGGCGTCTACCAGAGCGTCAGCAGCCTGTGCGGGGAGGACAACGTGCGAGCAGTGCAGAAGGTGGGCGCGCGCCCCGGGGCGCCGCCTCCGGGGTCACCTTGCCCCCGCGCATCCTCGCCCACGGATGAAGGCTGGGCGCGCGGCGGGGGGTAGGGGTGGTAGCCGGGAATGCCAGGGCCCTCGGGCGTGGGGGAGCCCCAGTTCTCGGGAGAAGCAGCGTGGCCCCGGGGCATTTGTGACACGCTTGGGGTCGGAGCGGGAGGGGACAGCTTCCCTCTCCAACTTCTCCTCTGCCCCCCATCTCTCTCTCGGCCCGGGGCTGAGAACGAAGGGCACTTTGGCCCGTGGGTATCTTGGGCTCCCTCTCTGGTCAGCCTGCGCTCTTACAAATCCCCCACTCCCCCAGGTTTTCTCCTTAGGCACTGCGCCTGCCTGGCCTTTGGGGGACCCTCAGGGAAGGCTCCCTGCGGCCCCCTTCTCGTCTCGGGATAGGAGGTGCCGGCCTTAGCTGAATCCGAGGTGGTCCTCACTCCCCCACCTCCCTCATCCAGGAAAAAAGGATTTCCCTTAAGTAGACTGACCTCCCCTCCCCCCAAACTCCCAGCCCCTAATGTAAATACCACCTAGTTTAGTCTCCCTTTGTGGACTGAGCCTCAATCCACTTCCCCGGGGAAACTTAACAGCACATTATCTTCTTTAGGAAAATCCAGCAGAGCTGGGGCACAGCGTGTCCTTGGCACTCCTTCCTGACTCAGCTCTCCAAGGTGCACTCACATTTACCTTTTTTTCCAAACTGAACTATTAAATTTAGAGGCTGGAACCGGTCTTTTTATTTGGAGCCTTCTGACACTGAAGAGAGCTAGGGAAGGTATAAAGTGGGAGGGAGCTTTGTGGCCTCCAGCAGCAGGTTTATGGGGCAGGGCACTGATTAGGATCTATGCAGACCGTTGAGGCAGTTGCAGATACTGGCCGAGTTCCCAGAAGTAATGATCTCTGTTCATCTTAATTGCATTCTACCTCTTCTAACGCCTGTGTATTCTCTTCTCCCCCCCCCCCCCGGGGTAGTTTGATTCTAAGAACAAAAGTTGTTGACTGTACCTTTGAATCCTAAAAGGAACTGAAGGATTCCAGCTCTGGAAGGATTGGGGTCAAATTTTGCTTTTTAGAGAGGTGAGAAAATGCCAGACCAGCCCCTTGGCATTGTTAGCTTCTACTAAAAGGTTTGGGGGAGTGACTCAAATGACCTTATTGAGAATATGCATTTTTGTAGCTTTCACTTAGCCATCCTAATCTACCATTCCTTGGAGAAATGGTCTGTGAATAAAACTTGATTTTATCTCCGTGGTAAAATACAGTCTTTGAATTTCCAGCCTAAGGACCTAAACAGCAATATGAAGAGAAAGTAGGGAACTTGTGTTCTCTAAACCTTAGCTTGTCTCACAAGGATTTGTATCAGCTACGTAGAAAAAAGGTGTTATCAGATACTAAAAGGAGGCTTTGAATCTTGGTATCTTAGTTTAACATAGAATTAGATTATTAAATTGAAAGCTCCTTGAGGAAGGGACTGGGTTTTGCTTCTTTTTTGGATCTTTTTGGATTTGATTGATTGAATAAGGATCTTTAGAAAGTGTTAAGTACAGTCTCCTCTTTTCATAAGTTGAGGTTCAGAGTATAAGCATAATGTCCTACTTTGTTCTGATTTGATTTTCCATGGAATGACGACCATGTATGTTGGCAAGACTTATTTTTGAATCTTGGGGGTGGGCTGGGAGGAGGGATATAGATGCCAGAAGATCCCTGAGCTTTTCAATAAGGTTCATTTAATGAGTCTTTCGTAGGATTGTTTTGCTTAGTGCCGTGGTGGTGAAAAGTTAATAGGAAGGGCATTATGCAAAAACTCAGAAGAGTGCTGAACCTAAAAGGAAGAATCTAATTTGAATCCCATACTTCACACAATGTGAGATGGAGCAAGTCATTTAACCTCCCTTTTCAAATGGGCATAACTGATGAGACAGCTCTCTAAGAGATAATGTATAAAAAGGCTTATGCCAGTCATTGACTGACTTTGTAGTTTTGTGTCTGATACAAACATTTTAGTTTTATGTTTAGGCCAGAGTCATTGCTGTCCAACTCTGAGATATTGTGGTTTCCTTGTCCCCCTTCCTCTTCCCCTCCCCCTCCCCTCAAAAAAGGACTTTGAGGTACAATGAGAGTTTAACATCTCTGGGCCTGGAGTCAGGTAGATCTGAGGTTAAATCTAGCCTCAGTCTGTGACCCCGGGTAAGCCATTTTACTGCTGCTAGCCTTCTTTTCCTCATCTGTAAAATGGGGATAAGAATAACACCTACCATTCTGGGTTTATGTGAGGATTAAATGGGATTATAATTGTAAAATGCTTAACATACTTCCTGGTGCAAAGTAATATACTAGTCTTAGCTGCTGGTATAAATACGGGTAGTATAAACAAGAACAGCTTTGGGTTCCATGATCGGGAGCTTTTGTTCTAGCTGGAGAGCCCACGTTGTATACATGAAATGGCCCTGCAAGGCACTGCATGACAAATGAGACAAAGAAATGGGGCACATGCAGTGCTGGAGGAGGCCAGATACAGATGTGGCCCTAAGAGATCTGAGAGCTCCATGCAGGGAACCTGAAGTCTGAAGGAGGGCGTCCTAGGCAGAGGGAAGAGAACATTGAAAGAGCCCGAATGAACCCTACTGGAAGCCATGACAACCTGATGGGCTTGGATGGAGTGTGTACTTGCTGCTTACTCAGTGACCTCAACTAAGTCACTTTCTGAGTCTGGGTTTCTTTATAAGGAAAGAATATTCTAGGTAGGTATTCTTGAAGCTCTGCTTCTGCCTTCAGATTTGAGGAATCATGAGCTGAAGGGAAGCTGAAAGAGAGGGAGGAGAGCGCTTTGCCTGCCTTGGGCAGGTTCCTGTGTGAGGAGCATCTATCTGTTCTGTCATTCCCAAGCGAGTAAGAAAGGTTTGCCTTCAGGGCTGGAAGAAATGGCTCCCCCTTCTGTGGCTTGTTATCCCTTTGTGTCCACTTGTGATTTTCTGGGAGAGATAGTAGCAGCTCTCCTAGTGTTACAAGGGTCCAGGCTGCAAGATGATGGATTGTGGTGAAGTGGAGCCCAAATTGCCCTCTGGCAGTTACTTGACAAGCTTGGTTGCTTTGGGTTCCTCGTCTCAGATGGTTGAATCCATCAGGTTCAGATTGTACTTAAGATAATTTTGAAGAGCTTAACATTCACCAGGAAGTCCTCATGTTCTCAAGAAGTTTAATAAGAAAGTAACCCCTACCAAACAATTCAAGTCCAGTGGGGAAAGAAGGTGATGGCATTTTGGGAACTAGCCTAACTTGAGAGCTTGAAATAGTCTTTCAAGATCAGAAAGGCCCATCCAATCTTTCTGCCTAAGGGAATTCGGACCCAAGAGGGTAACTAATCCAAGGTTACCCAGTTGGCAGAGTTGGTACTTGAAGCCAAGTCCTTAATCACTAGATTCTGACCATGTTTCCCTGGGACATGATTCCTTTCCAGTACAAGATCCTGATAGGTTTCCTTTCTTCCCTAAGGGTATGTTAGATTATTAAATGGCACTTTGGGCCTTGGATACATTTCCTTCAGCTGTCAGATTTGAAATCTTGGTTCAGAAGATTTTATTGTGTTGATATCACAACAAAGCTTGTAGGATCCATGATGGATATGAGTGGTGGGATGAGGAATTTCTTGAGATTTTCTCTTAAAATATCACTCTTATTCTACCTACATCTCCAAAAGGGGATTTCAGAATTCAAATCTCATTGACTGTATTTAATTCAACTCAAATTTGGACAAAAATGTTTTCTACAACATTCCTATAACAGTTGGCTATCCCTCAGTTGCTTGAGAGCCTTCCAATGAGGGGAGAAACTTCACTGCCTTGTGAGGCAGCTGATATTCTACTTTAAGACAATGATTCTTGCTTTGTAAATGTTAAAACATCATATAAATGCTGTTAACTTTTTTAAAGGTAGGTTTTTATATATATGAAATGATGAATTTTGGTATTTTTTGCCTTCACAATTGGTGGAAGATGGGGTTGGTGGAATGAAGGGAATTTGAATCTGAAAAAAAAAAGTTGCTTTTTTTTTTTTTTAAATTATAAAAGACAAGTTATCAAAAACTAACATATTCAATTCAGTCTGGCAGACACAAAAGCTATCCCTTGTGTTGTTCTGCCTTAGCAAAGAAGGGAAGGGAGATAGGTACATATTCACACCTCTTGGGCTCAGGTTTGTTTGTTATAGTTGGAAGAATTCTTTGTTTTTCTTTCCATGTATGTTACAGTCATTGCTTTTAGGCTCATCTCATCTTGTATCAGTCCATTTTTGCGGACTTTATGTGACTTCCTCACATGTTTCTTATACCACAATACATCTCTAATTTTTAAAAAAAATCTTTCCTTTTTGAGGATACTCATTCACTTCCCATTATCCCCTGGGTGAAATAAGAGAAATCTAATTCCTCCTCCACACAGCAAGCCACCTTTCAGATATTTGAAAGACTGTTTGCTTTTTTTTTTTTTTTTGCTGAGGTCAAATTTGAACTCAGGGCTAGTGCTCTATCCACTTCGCCACCTGCACCACTTAGCTGCTACGTGGCTGTTTGCTTTCTATAATTGAGTTGACCTTTTTTTTGCCAGCCCTTTCTCCCTAAAGTCATTGTTGAGGGGATATTGTTTCTTCTTTCTCTCACTTTGGTTGAGCTCAAGTTGCCTCTTTCCTCACTAATGTATCACTCCCAAGAGTTGTTCCCACTGCTGCTGAGAAGGTGGTTACCCTCTTGGATTCTGCTGGGCTAATTACCCCCTCTTTCCCCAAATTTGTTTTTGGCTATCAGGCTATCAATACATTGGCCCATCCTGGACTTTTCATATGGTTTCAGGTGATTGTTCCTGGAGATAGACCTGATTTATTTGAAGATGACAGTATGGTCCTTAAGTAGCTGGATAGTTCCGAATGTGATTTTAAAGGATGCCGAGTTTACTTCAAAATAGCTAACTTCTTCCTCTTTTCCCTTCTCTTCCTTTTCCAAAGAACTACAACCCAACCAACATCTTGGACTGATAATGCCAGCCCCTTGGCTTTATTTAGTGTAAGAACTCGGAATCCTTCAGTTACTCTGTCTCATTATTACATCTTCTAGATGAACCAGCTCATGCTCCACACAAGCAAAGTAGGATGTTAAGGGAAGGGAACAGATTACTTCAAAATCGTTAAGTGACCTTAGGTTATAGTTAAGCTTTTGACAGCTGATTCTTCCCTGAAATGTACCCTGAAAAATAGCTTCTTCCTTCCCCTTTACCCTCTCCCCCTTCCAGCCTCCCATGCTGTCTGAGCCAGGTTTTTGTAACTATTTACTTCTGGCCTGGATGTCCACACAACCATTTTCATAGTCTATCTTCCCTCAAACATTTCTGTAACTCCTTTTTATCTTGGCAAGGAACAGAAATTCATACACAGTCTGCCCGGTGGCCAGTCTTGGAAGATATTGGAGAAGGGAATTTATGGAATTCTTTATTAACTTTCTCTCTTGGTTTTTGTAGTTTTTCTCCAGGTCAACTGAGAGATTTGTAAATGGAGTGGATGTCTTAGTGGAAACACTGTGGAGACTCTGGACCGATCTGCTGGATGTTCTCGGAATTGACGGTAGGTAGAGTGCCAACTTTTCCAATAACTGGCCATGCTCAGGTGGGTCAGGGAGAGTATTGGTAATGCAGAGTCTGAAATAAGTCCCAGTATTCTGGAGCATTGGCTGCCTCATAGCTTGTTCATCATACATGGCTTATAATACTTCCACCAAGTGGTAAGTGGTATTATGGTTTCCCTTCTGTAGGGGGAGAAGCAGAGACACTCTGTCGTGTAACAGCAGTCGAGGGACGGGCCTGGGAAGGGGTCTCCTGATGAGCTGTTCGATTGTCAGCCCCTTTCATTTTGCCATCCGTCTGTCTGTAGCTGGTATATCTATTTGCTTTGCACCCTTTTGGGGGGAGTGGGGGTGTTAGGGACCAGTAACTGGGTCTGGGCTGCATTTCAGGTCTTCAGTACCCCTCACTTGAACTTGTGCCAGAACTGCCTAATTAGCCTTCCCACCTACATACTCTTGCCTCTCTGCCCTCCACACAGCTAGCAAACTGGCATTTCCCCATCTTGTCTTTCCCTGTCGTTCCTCTCCTCAAGAAGCCTCATTGCCCTTCCATTCCTCTGTACAAAAGACAGACTGCTCCAGATGGCATTTAAAGTTCTTGGTGACCTGCTCTTGCCATGACTGTCTACACTGATTTCATCCTCATCCCTCCCAGGCACTCAATACCTGTTTCTCCTCATCCCTGATTAGAATCCCCTAGCTCCCTTCATGGGTCATGCTGCCAGTTGTCACAGTGCCTGCCTGAATCCCTCTAAAAATTTACTTTTACTGATTTATCTCCTCATGTGTGGAGGATGCAGGCTTGAGGGGACAGATGTCTCTTCTTATCTTTGTACCTCTGGTGCCCGGTACATAATAGAAAGGCTTACTTTTTGCATAGTAGTCAATGAATGACTGAGGGCTGGCTACTCTGACATGGATTTGACACTCCCACCCCCCCTTAATAGTCACCAGTAAATCCCTGAGAATTACAGCCTAGCTCATCCAGGGATTACTTTTGGCCTCCCCTTTCCCCCCAGGACCTTTAATAGCGACTCTTGGGAGACAACCCAGATACAGCAATTTCCTGCAATCCTGTGTAGATTCTATGTTTACCATCTCCCAAATTATGAAATCCCTCCCAGCAAGCCCTGAAGAACCAACCTGATTACAAGAGATTGCATGTGACAGGGCAGCAACTGCCATCTCTTCAGGGAACAGCTTCCTTACGGAGCAGACACTGATAAATCAGTTATCAGACTCCCAGACTTAGGGGTTGGCCCCACTGGTGCTTCTGTGCTTTAGTTTTCACACCTGTGAAATGAGAGTGTGGTTCCCTAGCCCCTTCTATCCTCTCATTAAGATATTAGCGGAAGAGAAGGGGGAGCACAATGGTCACAGTTCTAGACCCAGAGACCTCTAACCCTTATCCAGATGAGTCTCTAGGGAGTTTTCATTCCAGGCCAGCTTTCTGCCATCCCCTTGTTATCTTCTCCCTGCTCTGCCATTATTTTGTGCTCTGAGAGTCCCAGTTAGTGAAGGTGTGGCTTGTGTACATTGTCTTTATGCAAGGAGCATTCTTTATATTGTGATCCAGCATGATATACACATGATCCAGCAACCCTTCATAGTCCATTCTGTAGTTAATGTTCCTGTTTTGCAGATGAAACTGAGACAACCAAATACACTGAAACACCTAAACAGCTGTTCGCGTGTGTATGTGGATATAGACATGTGCCTGTGGATACAGTTGTTCGGTTGTGTCCAACTGTTCTTGACCCCATTTGTAGTTTTCTTGGCAAAAGTTACTGGAGGGCTTTGCCATTTTCTTCTCCACTCATTTTACAGATGAGGAAACTGAGGCAAACAGGGTGAAGTGACTTGCCCAGGGTCACCCAGCTAGTAAGAGTCTCAGGCCAGATTTGAGCTGCTCAGGAAGACGAGTCTCCAGACTCAGCGCTTTGTGCAACATGGTGCCCCCTAGCTGCCCCACACATGGGCACAAATAACAACGTGTATATTTTTAATATTGTATTACGTCACAGTGGTTTTGGCTTGTTAACCATGTCACTCATGTTTTCCCCGTGGGCAAAGGCTAGCAGGGTATGGGGTTGTGGTGTAATGTTGGTCCTGGTGTGAATCCTTCCCCAGATGCTTTCAATCAGCATTTATTTAGCATCTGTTTTGTGCCAGGCACAAAGGCCAAGGTGAAAGAGCTCACAATCAAACAACTATGTACAAGTTGCAGACAGGATAATTAGGAAATTACCAATGGGGGAAGGGATCACCAAAGGCTTCCTGCAGGTGGTCTCTAACTGTGAGCCATGGCCGTGTACCTTCTCTCTGGCCCTCTTACCAGTCAGTAGAGGGACAAGTTTGGACTTTGCTTGGCATAGCCCTGGGAGCTCCTCCAAAACAAGTTGTCACAACGAGACGAAGTTGGTCAGTTAGCAGCCTGAGATTCCTGACTCTGAGACTGAGATTCAGCCCCTCCCTCACAAAGCTAACAGGCTATGAGGGGGGAAGTGGGAGTTCTTTGGAGGGGGTTTGCCCTGGGGTCCCATAACTGTTGGTATTGAGCATTGTACCAATCTTGTCTGTGTCCACATTTGAATTTCGAGGGCCCACTAGTCTTTTGCAGGTAATTCACTTTTTTTTTTTTTTTTTCCCCTCTTCCCTGTTTTTCAGCCTCGAACCTGACGCATTATTTTAGCCCCGCAGCTGTGGCTAACAACCCCACCCGTGCTCTGCTGTTGGTTGGTGCCGTCCTCCTGGCCTACTGGTTCTTATCTCTCTTCCTGGGATTTCTTTTCTATCTCTTGCACGTCTTGTTTGGTCGCTTCTTCTGGGTTGTAAGGGTCACCTTGTTTGCTCTCTCCTGTGTATACATCCTGCAAAAGTATGAGGGAGAGCCTGAGCAGGCAGTCCTGCCCCTCTGCTTAGTGGTTGCCATTTACTTTATGACGGGCCCTGTGGGCTTCTACTGGAGAAGCGGAGGCACCAGTGGGGGCGGCGGCAGCTCCAACCTCAGCCTGGGCAGCCACAGCTTGGAGGAGAAGATTGACCACCTTGACAGCCAGATCAGACTACTCAACATCCGACTCTCCCGAGTGCTGGAAGGCATTGATCGAGACAGTGACAAATGAGACAAGCCAGGTTAATCACCTTTCACCAGCTCTTGGAAAATCAAAAAGCACTATCTTACTAAAAGTTACAAAGCAACAAAATGGCACATTGTGAGGTTATTGGACCACATTACAATTTTAGGCTGAGAAGAATTTTAAAATAACTTATCTAGAACACTGAGACACCCTGAAAACCATTAGTTGTGTAAAAAAAATATTTTTTCAAATGACCAAACCCACATTAGCTGTATACTAAAAAATTTATCCATGCATAATACATACAATTACTTTTTTCAGGTGTTTAAAGACATATTTTGTAAGGTTTTTATAAAGGCAGATTGAGTCAAATTTATTAAGTAAGGAAAAGATTACGTGAATTTGGCATTTTAGAGAAACTTAATCTCAAGCATTTGTTTTCACAGCTCTAAAAAGACACTGTGAGTTCCACATATGAGGTGTTTGCATTTTTACAAATTGTAAGCTTTGGGGACAGGGGTTTCTAGTTGGGTTATCAGACGTCAATCTGTATGTAAACGAATAGAAAACTTTTGAGTTCTGGCCAACAGATGTAATTTTTACACTTGTCATTTCCCTATTCTGGTCTACTTTTAAAATTTTATTTTAATTTTTATTTTCTCAAGTCTTTTAAATGAAGGATCCATTTTTGCAAGCAGCCCTGGTATTTGTTTTATATGTTGTCATACTTGAAACTAGGAATTTTCCTCCAAAGGGTTTTAGAAAGTAAAAATCCAAGCATCAGGCAGAGAAATTTGGGGGCTTTAGAGTTTGAAGTTTGGTTGTAAGATGGCTCTCAATAGGCAGGTCTTGTGATAACCCTCTTTTAAGGGCTTCCTTGTTAGGAAGCCTTGGCTTGACTCAGGATCCACCCAGGGTCTCTGAAAGAAAAAAAAACAAAACAAAACAGCAGCTAACACAACTGTGGGAAGTTGTTTAAGCATCCTCTCAGGACCACTGGGCAGCAATAAGCGCTCTGCAGGTTTTATTCTTAACATTTTGAATCGTAGAATCTCTAGGTGCTTTTTGCTGGAATTCTGTGGTATCCTCATTTTTAGTGATCTTTGGGGAAGTTACCACAGGGCAGTAGCTTGGAATCCTTGCAGGATTCGAGGGTGCTTGCTTTGGGAGGGGAATTTTGGCTTGTCAGTTGGTACCTCCCAGGCTTATGAGAGTGAAATCTGCTGGAACTAAAATATTAACCCTTGGGGAAGTGTGCAAGAAGCTACTCCAGATCTTGGGGGGCAGGAGGTATTTGCCTGCTGATTCCCTCCCTTGGCACCAGAGTATTCAGTTTCCTTATCCAACCACTAAGTGGAAATCTGACTGGGCTGAGGGGAGTTGATAGGAGCAGGAACTTGTCCTGTCAAGAGTCTGGTTATAATTTGGAGAACCCAGAATTTAACCTCATTTAATTTTTGTGTGTGTGTGTTTTTTTTTCTTTCCAAGCATTTGGAAAAGCATTTTTTGAGAATTTTATGAAACTGCTGTTTTTAAGTTGCATGTAATGGAACACAAGACTGCTTTGGTTAGCTCCCTGTTGATTCAGGAAGTATTCAGTACAGTTGATCTTGATGGGTACTGGAACAACATGTATTTTCTTGATTGAAATGGTTCCAATAGTGTCAACTTAATTTATGCTAGCTCATGATTTTCCAGCCCAGTGTATACTTTTAATATCTCTGGTCGCTGAGCTCAGGGGGAAAGAGAGTAATTCTCATTTTAGCTTAGGTGGCAGGACCCTCCCCAAATTACTTTTTGGAATTATTGTTGGATCTCTAGATACTATTTTTCAGTTTCTTCCCTATAATAGAACACATGAATACGCTGTGTGTCATCTACAATATGTCTCATTCTAAATCTTTTTTTTTTTGTTGTTACCATTGGTTGGTTTATGTGCTTTACATTATTTTCCTGGAGTGGAATTAGTTTGTTTCTCTGTTCTTCATTTTTCAAAAGTTGCAAAAATACATGAGAGGTATCTTGCTGGACAAAGAACAAGACCAAAGAAGGAAAAGAGGTTGACCTTTTAGCAAATTGGAAGGACATAGGGTGTGTGTATATATGTGTGCACTTGTGTACTTGTATACATACATACATGGGTACAAGCATGTCTGTGAGAGAAAATGCCCTGAAAATGGAGCCAGGGGCTAAAAACCTGTCTGTAATGGGCACCATTCCTCTTGAGTCACAAGAAGTATGAGATTCATGCTTGATTTCCTATGGAAGCTTATCTGTGTATAATTTTATACTATTTAATATGCAGGTAAGGAAGATGCCTTTCTCTTTTTAAATGAAGAATCTTTAACTGGTGATAACCTTCTTAAAGAATTGCCGATGTTTTAAAAACCGATCAGAAGCCTGGATGCTAGTGACAGATGCTTTCACATTGAAGATACTACATATAAACCTTTGACAAAATTTGGTCCAGGCTTGTTTTCATCTATTAGAGGGCTTTTGCAGAGAACATCTTCAGTGGGATGAAAGCTGATATATGGCCACTCCCCTCTGCCCCTTGCCCCCAACCTTTTCTTTTGAGCTCACCCTTTTGTATGTGGAAAAATATATTTTTGTACCATGTGTCTCATACCTTGGAACAATGTTTTGTATATCTTAAATGCTGTAGGATAATAATACAGAGCAATACTTCTCATGATAGGTTCTAATGAATACTATGATGCTATTATAAGTATAAACTGAACACAGAAAATTAATCAGTATTAATTTCCCCACTACATATCATGATGGCTATTTACTAAGGATAGTAATTTTGAAGAAAATAAATGCAAACTGTCCATCTTGATAGAATCTCTTAAGTTGCTATGCTGAACATGTGAGTGTTTGGGAAAATTTTTTTCATCAGTGCAAATTTTGGCTTGTCCCATTGTGTGCACATGATGTCTTAGGGCATCCCCTTGATGTGTTGAAATATATTTTTCCATACAAAGTTCTGTTGCTGTTTCCCCACCTTCCCTCTAGACTCCCACCTCCTTTCTGCTTTAGGTTCCCATCCCAATCCCATTGATATGCATGGGGAGTAGTAAATCTGCCTTTTTGCAACAGGATTTCCCAAATTCGAGCCTTGCCTTGTTCTTAAAAAGGTCAGAGGTAAGCTTTAATTAGTTCATTTCTGCTCAGTCTGTTCCCCTGCCCCTCAACTCCCCATCCCCTACTTAAATAGACCTTGAGAAAAAGGACATCTCTCTTGCTGGTTCATACTTATTGGTGGATTTTGAAACTGGCTGATCTAACTATAAATTCAGCTGTTATCTTACAAAGTATTAAGGTTAAAAGCTTACTATGTCAAAGCTCCTACTATAAGGGTGTCACAGTTCTACAAAAGTATCTTGTTTGGGGGCACTTTGTAAATTTCAGAGCTCCGCCTCTTATCTATAGATAATGGAATTCTTTCTCTTTTCCGGATGTGATACAGTGCTTTTAATTGGTATTGGGTGTCAATCAGTTTGCTGTATAGTATCTGGTATAAATCAGCCTTTTTCCTGAATATTGCATTCTTCTGACTGTTTTGCTATTAAATGCCTTGTCAATGCCCTGTCCTGTGGAATATAGACTGGTACCAATTTAGGCTTTTTGAATGGCTGTGTTTCTGACTGTGGTTTGCATTTTATACCAGTTCTCTATATTTGGCAGCTAATGGAGTTATTGACTGTATGTTTAATGTCTATTTTAAAAAATATAAAGGCTTTACTGTAATGTCAACTTAATTAACCGCATGTGTTAAATTTCTTGAATCCAGTGTTTCATTGAATTCTTGTGATGGTGATGTCGATTAGCACCCTTCAGTATCCAATGAAACAGTCATCCTTGTTTGCCCTATTTCTAACTGGAAATTTTGTCTTTTAGTAAGACACCAGTTGTCAGCACTGATATTAGTGATTTCATATTGTTTCCTATACCAGATTGCAGATTTAAATAGTATTTAAGTTTGTAAAAATTGTGAGGTTTTTCGTTTTGTTTTTGTTTTTGTTTTTGTTTTGCTGTAAAACAACTTGATTTGTTGCTAGTGATATGTGTAAAGACTCAAGGCATGTGACCCTTGGGGAATCAGGTCTACTGCTGTCATTGTTGGGAATCCTAAATATATCAAACTTATTTTTACAAAGGTATATATATATATACACACACATATATATATACACACATAATCCTTTATTTATTAAATGATCACCAGATTGATGTTAATGTAGTGAAATATTTGTAGGCTGATTTCAGAACTGAAACAAGATATTGTGAAAATTAAAGCTTAATAAATGTTTACTGTAATTTTGTTGTAAGGATTTCCTAAATGCCTTTGCTGATTACATTTCCATAAGTTTGTCTGTGGGGACCTTGGGTTCTTTTACTCACTGCTAACGGGTTGGATGGTGAAAAGATCCATCAGTTCTTTTGAAGTGCATCAGATGTATTGTTTGCTCAGGTGTGGGATTTTTAATCCAAATTCTAATCAACATTTAATAAGTCATGAAATGGTCCTTAATTGTGGGAAATGTGTATTAAATATTTTGGGCCTCTAAATACTGTCTCAACCCTTTTTACTGCTACCAACTAACATCTGATTTCTGCCCAAGCTGCCTCTTTCTGGACATTTCAGTCCCCAATCTCTGATGTTTTGGCCACCTGCTCCATTCTGCTTGTATATCATTGACATAGTGTTCCTGTGGCACAACCCATTTGTGCGTGTAAGGTGTATATTATCTCAGCTCTTGGATATGAAAGGAACACTCTTTTAGTAAGAAAGAGGAAATGTGTTTGCTTTATAAAGAACACACTAGCATAACCCAGGAGACTTTCATTCAAATGGAGGTTGTTTGGCGATGGTGATGATTTTTGTTTGTGTGAGGCAGTCAGTGACTTGCCCAGTCACACAGCTAGTCTCAAGTTGTAGTTCCAAGAAAATAGCATTCATGGTGGCTGCAACCCGATAAATCATTTTGGCAGATGAGCTAAAGCAGGTTGAGAGTGACCAAAGGGCCTCAGATCCTATGGTGATTGGGGGGTGGGGGAGTCTTACCCCAGGTATGTAAAGACTTTCCCTGGTGGAGTGGACAGATGAGAACAATTTGTTCCAGTGGCAGGTGTGAAGCACGTGTTGTGGAGCGCTTAGAGGCTTGTTTGGCCATCAGAGATGTCTAAGAACATCCACTGCATCTTGAGTCATGGTCAGCCATCTTAACTCTGCCCTGCCACTGGACAATGGGGCTCTAAAGAAAGACTGAGGCTGATGACCATACAACTCTGGCTCGCTTAAATCCAAATTACGCACCAGTCAAAAGTCTCAGGTGTCTGAGGTCCAACTCCAGGGCCACTCCTCCAACTAACTTTCCTGCAATGATTATTTTTGGAGCCCCCATGCTTTATTTTAGGTACGGTGACAATGATAACAATCATATCTTAGATAATTAACTTAGCGGTATGAGATCTCCCTTGTGTATAGAATAGTGATAGATGGAAGAATAGAGAAACAGGGTGGGGAGGGTATTTGCATCAGTGTGTTCCATCACTCCCATAGTCTTTTCCTAACTAGGGGTAGGACATGAAAAGATGAAAAAAGGCATTAAGTCCCAAGTGACTTAAAGTCCACCTTTTTCCACTAAGAAGAACATTTAGGAATCTCAAGTTTTTGTGCTTTACTCTGCTTTCTCTTAAGTATGTTCTCAATCATACCTGAAAACACTGAAGTTGTAGTGAACGGAAGAATTCATATGACTTCTAGTAGACTTTTGTAGATGCTGTTATGATCTGTCATCATCAGGAACTAGTCTTAATCACTTTTCCCCACAGATTTTGACTCAGGATTTTTCTTCAACAGTCGGATTTGAAGGGATTTTTTTTTTTTTTTCAAATACGAACATATACTAGAGTTTGGGGATTTCAAGGAACGTTAACAAAGTATCTCACTGTACTATGTCACCCTAATGACTGTAAGAGATAGCCATACATGAATCTGTAGTTCAGTTTTGTTTTAGGCTAGTAATGAAAACTCCCATTTAAATTATTCCATGGCAAACATTGATCTAGGTTTGCTGGGAACTACTGAGATAAACACATGATTAGGAGCTTATAGTCTAGTAGAACAACAAAATACTAACAGATGGCTAAAGGGGCAGTATTATGAAAAAACATTGACACTTAAGACAAATGAGAGTTGAAGAGGGAAAGATCATCACTGACTGGAGTGATGAGGATGAATTGAAAGCCAGATACCAAAATTAACTTTGATAAGAATAAACCAGAGGTTGATAGATGGCAGCTCAAAAGGAAGGAGAAAAGGTGATATAAGTAGGGGACATAGACCTGAAAATCATTTAGCCCTGTTTCAAGTTTCCTCATTTGTAAAATAAGTTAGAGAAGGAGCAGCTAGGGGCACAGTGGAAAGTACACCAGTTCTGAAGTCAGGAGGACCTGAGTTCAAATGTGGCCTCAGACAACACTTCCTGTGTGACCCTGAGCAAGTCACTTAACTCCAATTGCCTCAGTAAAAAAAAAAAAAAGCTAGAAAAGGAAATGGCAAACCACTCTAGTATTTTTCCCAAAAAAAAACTCCAGACAGGGTCATGAAAAGTTGTGGACTTGACTGAAAAAATGAGTAAATGACAAATTATCAACTTTGCACATGATACAAAGATTAGGGCACTGAATGGCAGAATCTTGACAATCTAAAAAACAAGACTAGCTCAAGATGAAATGATTAATAGAGATAAATATAAAATATTAGTTGGATTACAAGATGGAAGAGGCATGATTAGCAATTTGAAAAATAGCTGGGAGGGGCAGCTAGGTGGTGCAGTGGATAGAGCACCAGCCCTGAAGTCAGGAGGACCTGAGTTCAAATGTGACCTCAGACACTTAACACTTTCCTAGCTGTGACCCGGGGCAAGTCACTTAATCCCAATTGCCTCAGCAAAAAAAAATGAAAAATAGCTGGTATTTGAGAGAACCTGTCGGTAGACATGAAGTAAGCATTTACTGTGTGCAAGGCACTGTATTAGTTGGATTACAAGATGGAAGAGGCGGTAGACATGAAGTAAGCATTTACTGTGTGCAAGGCACTGTATTAAGTGTTTGGGATACAGGGATACAGAAAGGCAAATATACAATCCCTGCCTTCAAGGAGTTTACTATCTAATGGGAGGAAACATTTACAAAGCAAACTTTATTCAGGATAAATATGAAATAATTATTTCAGGGAAGAATAGAACTAGAAAAATATAATTCTTATAGGGAAGACTAAGAATAAGAGTTAAGGAATGCTCCATGTAAGGATTTTAGTTGGAACCCAGGGAGGTCAATATATGGAGCAGAGGAGGGAGAACTTCCAGAGAAAATGCCTGCAGTTAAGAAATGGAGTGTCTTGTCTGTAGAACAGCCAGGTGGTCAGTATGACAGCACTTAAAATTTCATGGAGAGGGCAGCTAGGTGGCGCAATGGACACTTCCTATCTGTGTGACCCTAGGCAAGTCACTTAACCCAATTGCCTCAGCAAATAAAAAAAAAGTTCATGGGGAGTAAGATGTAAGAAGATTGGAAAGTTATGAGTGATCTGGGTAAGGAAGAGCTTTTGGTGCCAAATAGAGCGTTTTGGTTTTGATCCTGGGGGCTATAGGGAGTCACTATAGTTTTTTGTGTTGAGGGGGTAATATTGTCAGACCTGAGCGTTAGGAAAATCACTAGTATTTTATATTTATCTCTATTAATCATTTCATCTTGAGCTAGTCTTGTTTTTTAGATTGTCAAGATTCTGCCATTTTCAGTGCCCTAATCTTTGTATCATGTGCAAACCTGATAATTTGTCATTTACTCATTTTTTTCAGTCAAATCCAACTTTTCATAAAGGATAAAATGTAGTGGAGAGAGATATTAGAAACATGTGGACCCATCAGTAGTTCAGGTGTGCAATAGTTCAGGTGTGAGGTAATACATCAGGCATTGCCAGAGGAAAAAGGAGGACATATTTGAAATATGATTTAAAGGTAATGTCAACAGAGTGGCAACCAGATGAGGAGTGAGAGAATAGGGAACCCAGGTAAGTCCTAGGTTAGGAATCTGAGGTACAGGGAGGATAGTGTTGAGGAAGGAAGTGGGGAGGTGTTAGGGGAAAGATAGTTCTGGTTTGTAAAACAAGTTCAAGGTATCTACTAACCATCTAGTTTGAGAAGTCTGAAAAGCAATTTTTTTGTCAAATTGGGGCAGAAAAAATAGATTTGAGAATGATCAGCATAGAGATGGTAATTAAATCCATGAAAGCTAATGAGATTAACAAGTAATAATATAGGTGGTTGTTGTTTGCCCTTGTTTTCAAAGAGAAACATGGCACTGGTGGACTGCCCAGGTTTCACAGACATATAATAATGAGGTCAGCATAATGACTGAGGACCTTCAGTTTTGTAGGCAGGCTAATACCTTTTCTCTCCCACGTTTTTCTTTTCTTTTCTTTTCTTTCTTTCTTTCTTTCTTTCTTTCTTTCTTTCTTTCTTTCTTT